>SJYX01003189.1:157930-182979 GCA_006410675.1 Oreotragus oreotragus
AGAATATAATCAATCTGATTTCGGTGTTGACCATCTGGTGATGTCCATGTGTAGAGTCTTCTCTTGTGTTGCTGGAAGAGGGTGTTTGCTATGACCAGTGCATTTTCTTGGCAAAACTCTATTAGTCTTTGCCCTGCTTCATTCCGCATTCCAAGGCCAAATTTGCCTGTTACTCCAGGTGTTTATTGACTTCCTACTTTAGCATTCCAGTCCCCTATAATGAAAAGGACATCTTTTTTGGGGTTAGTTCTAAAAGGTCTTGTAGGTCTTCATAGAACTATTCAACTTCAGCTTCTTCAGCATTACTGGTTGGGGCATAGACTTGGATAACTGTGATATTGAATGGCTTGTCTTGGAGACGAACAGAGATCATTCTGTCGTTTTTGAGATTGCGTCCAAGTACTGCATTTCGGACTCTTTTGTTGACCATGATGGCTACTCCATTTCTTCTGAGGGATTCCTGCCCACAGTAGTAGATATAATGGTCATCTGAGTTAGATTCATCCATTCCAGTCCATTTTAGTTCGCTGATTGCTAGAATGTCGACATTCACCCTTGCCATCTCTTGTTTGACCACTTCCAATTTGCCTTGATTCATGAACCTGACATTCCAGGTTCCTATGCAATATTGCTCTTTACAGCATCGGATCTTGCTTCTATCACCAGTCACATATCATAGTGGTTGTATTAAAATTGGACAAAATAAAATGAAGATTTGGAAGTTACCTGAAGAATTACAGTAACTCTTTTTGAATCAAACATATTTGGAATCTAGATAGTCTCCTGAAGTTTGTCAATTGACTGTTTGAAATTGGGAATAATTCTTCCTATTGGAATATAATGCTCTAAGTACTGATCAGTTTGCAGTGAAAATTTTGATAATGAATTATGTTTGAATACTAGTCTTTAAGACAGAAACTTAGTTCATTTAGGCTCCCTGGTGGCTCAGATGGTAAAGAATTTTCCTGCAATGCAGGAGACCCGAGTTTGATCCCTGAGTCAGAGTGATTCCCTGGAAAAGGGAATGACATCTTGCTCCAGTTTTCTTTGTGACAGAGAAGCCTGATGGTCTGCAGTCCATGGGGTCACAAAGAGTCAGACACGACTGAATGACTAACACTTAGTTCATTTATTTTGAATGCTTGTGGTTGGGACAAACTAGTTTAAGAAATTCAGTCAGTAAAAGGCTGTTTCTTGTTTTGCAAATTTTCCACCTCCTTAGAGAATCTTTTCATCACTAAGTTTCTAAACCTAGTTTCTTCAACTCTCCCTCAGGAAATGGATCCTCTCAGATTTTTCTGTGAGTTGACAGAAAGAAAGAATTTATAATTATAGGTACAACTTTGGGTTTGAGAATGCACTAGACACTTGAGCATGAGGTTCTGATTTTATAAGGTAGCTGATGACGAAGGGAGAAAAAGAAATGTAGGCGAGATGAGAGGGAAATAGGACAACCTTACCTTTTGGTTAAGAGTGAGCTTGTGCCTGGACTGGCTTAGGTGCAAATGTAACCAGGGAAAGCGGTTTAGTCATGAGTCCCACTGTCAGAACCCTGCAGGGAGCAAGAGCCAGAGTCAGTTGGTTAGTCCTTCACTTTTAGAGCACCAAGTCTCTAAACAAGCCAAGTTAAACAGAATAAAAAAGAGGGAACACAAAAGTGAGTCAGGTACTCTTTTTATTGCTGAATTGATGGGCTCAATAAAGGACAGAAATGGTATAGACCTAACAGAAGCAGAAGATATTAAGAAAGAGGTGGCAAGAATACACAGAAGAACTGTACAAAAAAGACCTTCATGATCCAGATAATCACAATGGTGTGATCACTAACTAGAGCCAGACATCCTGGAATGTGAAGTCAAGTGGGCCTTTGTAAGCATCACTATGAACAAAACTAGTGGAGGTGATGGAATTCCAGTGGAGCTATTTCAAATCCTGGATGATGATGCTGTGAAAATGCTGCACTCAATATGCCAGCAAATTTGGAAAACTCAGCAGTGGCCACAGGACTGGAAAAGGCCAGTTTTCATTCCAATCCCAAAGAAAGGCAATGCCAAAGAATATCAGTCCTAAGTGTTCATTGGAAGGACTGATGTTGAAGCTGAATCTCCAATACTTTGGCCACCTGATACGAAGAGCTGACTCATTTGAAAAGACCCTGATGCTGGGAGATTGAGGGTAGGAAAAGGGGATGACAGAGGATGAGATGGTTGGATGGCATCACCGACTCAATGGTCATGAGTTTGGGTAGACTCTGGGAGTTGGTGATGGACAGGGAGGCCTGGCATGCTGCAGTCCATGGGGTCGCAAAGAGTCGGACACAACTGAGCAACTGAACTGAACTGATCCAAAGATCTGTAATGACTATGGACCTTTGAATAGCAGTGTTAGTGTATTTTGTAGCTAATCAGCCTCTTTAAAAATTATATTGAAATATAGTTGATTTACAATACTGTGCTTGTTTCAGGTGTACAGCAAAGAGATTCAGTTATATATGTATTTATCTATATTCTTTATAGGTTATTTTCTATTATAGGTTATAATAGAATGCTGCTGCTAAGTCGCTTCAGTCGTGTCCGACTCTGTGCGACCCCATAGATGGCAGCCCACCAGGCTCCGCCATCCCTGGGATTCTCCAGGCAAGAACACTGGAGTGGGTTGCCAATTCCTTCTCCAGTGTATGAAAGTGAAAAGCGAAAGTGAAGTCGCTCAGTCGTGTCCAACTCTTAGCGACCCCATGAACCACAGCCCACCAGGCTCCTCCGTCCATGGGATTTTCCAGGCAAGAGTACTGGAGTGGGTGCCATTGCCTAAGTGAATACAATTCCCTGTGCTATACAGTAAATTATGGTTGCTTATCTGTGTCGTATATAGTAGTGTGTATATTTTACTCCCAAACTCCTAATTTATCTCTGCCCTTTTCCCCTGTGGTAACCATAAGCTTGTTTTTTATGTCTGTGAACCTATTTCTTATTTGTAAATAACTATTTGTACCTTTTTTTCTTTTTTAGATTTCATGTATAAGCACTATCATGTAATATTTGCCTTTCTCTGTCTTACTTCCCTTTTGTATGATGGTCTCTAGTTCCATCCATGTTGCTGCAAATAGCATTATTCAGTTCTTTTTTATGGATGAATAATATCCCATTGTGTGTGTGTGTGTGTGTGTGTGTGTGTGTGTGTGTGTGTGTAAACCACATCTTTATGCGTTCATTTGTCAGTGGAACTTGAGGTTGCTTCTGTGTCTTGGCTGTTTTGAGTAGTGCTGCTATATGCATTGGGGTGCATGTATGTAGGCCATAAGCATATCTTTTCTGATTATGGTTTTTGCTAGATATACACCCAGGAATGGGACTTCTGGTCATATAGAGGTTCTATTTTTAGTTTTTAAAGAAACCTCCATACTGGTTTCCATAGTGGCTGCACCAGTCTACATTCCCAACAGTGTAGAAGGGCTCTCTCTCTCCACACTGTCTCCAGCATTTGTTGTTTGTAGAGTTTTTGACAATGACCTTTATGACCAGTGTGAGGTGATACCTCGCTGTAGTTCTGGCTTGAATTTCTCTAATGATTGGGGATGTTGAGCATCTTTACATGTGCCTGTTGTCTTTGGAAAAGTATCTATTTGGATTTTCTGTTCATTTTTTGATTGGGTTGTTTGTTTTGTTGATACTGAGCTGTTTGAAGTGTTTCTATATTTTTGAAATTAACCCCTTGTCTGTTGCTTCATTTGCAAGTATTTTCTCCTGTTCTATAATTTTTTTAATTAGTTGGATCTTTGAACTAATTATGTGAGATCATTAAGGCAGATGGTTATAGTCTATGCTCTCTGCTGATGAGAAAATAACAGAAATACTTGTTTACTCAAGGTTGTGTGGCTAGTAAGTGGTGCAATCCAGAGTGAGTCATCTCTCTTCCCATAGTCTAGTGTTCTTCCCTCTCTGTAAAACACACTGCCTCTCATGGATTGGATGTCTGAGTCTTCAGAATGTCTCTTGTATGTTAACTGCTTGGAGGGCGAAGGTGATGTCTCCTGTTTCTTTCGTAGTTCTTTGTAGCACGGGTGCACATAGTGGAAGCCCAGCAGGAATATTTGTTAAGTGAGATGTGGGCTTGACATCATGGCAAGAGGAGAGCTTGGGATTAGACAAGATGGAGAGGCACAGGCATATGCTAGCTGTGTGATCTGGGTCAAGTTATTTGATCTCTGAACTTGATTTTCTTATCTATAAAATATGGATGAAAATTCTACATAGTGTTTTTTTCTTCTTTTTGGTATGAGTCAAAAGTAACATTTGTAAGGTTTCCTATGGTCTTCCCTGGTGGCCCAGTTGGTAAAGAATCTGCCTGCAATGTGGGAGACCCCGGTTTGATTCCTGGGTCAGGAAGATCCCCTGGAGAAGGGAATGGCTACCTATTGTAGTATTCTTGCCTGCAGAATACCATGGACAGAGGAGCCTGGTGGACTAGAGTCCATGGGGTTGCAGAGTCGGACATGACTGAGCAACTAACACACACACACACACACACACACACACACACACACATGCATACAAATACACAGTTTCCCACATGGTAGCTGCCAGATAGTAAATGCCTTTCCCTTCAGTGGTAACAATGGATCACAAGACTGTGCTTTTTCCTAGCTCCTCGTTTTTTTTTTTTTTTTCCTGCAGGGTTGTTTCATTTATTGCCTTTGTTTTTGTTTGTTTTCATCTTAAAAAACAGTGCCAGAGTTTAGGATGGAGCCACCCGTTCAGTTAAGGGAACATTCCTCATACCAGACTCCATGAATTCTGAGGATCTGGAAGAAAGGGAAATAGGCAGTTTACCAGAAGCAAATAGATCCTGTTTGCCATTTCTTGCCCTCTTTGGTTAGGCAGTTAAGTTACAAAGAGCTGATCCAGGAATATTCTTTAGAGAAAAATCTGATTTTGTGGATGTATTCAGAAGTCAAATATTGTCTCTGGCTGAACCAGTATATCTTTGGAAACTTAAAACCTGAAACTTAAAAATTAATTTTGAATTTTTTTTTGTGGTATTTGCAAGTGAAGCTACAATTGTTTATTCATGAAGTTCTCTGAAGCTATTAGATGTGGCAAAACTAGATGTTGCCCCAATTTAAGATTGTCTCAGTTTTGCAGTATTTTCTTTTCCATATTCATTCAAAGTCTTATACCATACTGCTTGACTTTAAAATTGATATTTTTAAATTAATAAATTCATCATTGCAATGAATTCTCATTTTCTGGAGCAGTATGTTTGGTAAACAGTCTTATATTATAAATTTAAAAGATTTCTCATTTCTGGGTATCAGTCTGACTCCCCTATTAGTATTTTTTTTCCTTCAGTAATGAATTTGGATACCATGATCTCCATGTCATTTAATTTGCTGTTTTACATACTTTTATTGGGTTGCTGCTCTTTTGTTCTGAGAATTTCTTACTGAGCCTATAGCTAAGCTGAGAATTTTACTCTTGACTTTTTTTAGGAAGTCAGTTTTTCTGGTTCTGAAATGGAGTAATTTTCTATTTTTATAATAAAGCTAATTAATTACTAGTTTCTGTTGGAATTAGAATCTTCTTTTACGGCCCAGTCTGTGGTATTCTATGATAGGAAGTCTTCAGTAGTACCGCTGTGTCTTGTAATACACCGTCCTGTCTCCTCCATTGACCACCGTTTTACATGTGCACACTGAGGAAATGAGATTGGAAACGTTGGACTTTTCCTTACCGGTTTCAGGCACTAAGGAACAACTAGGAAGAATATTTTGAAGATGTTTCACACATATGTCTCTTCCCTCTCTTTCAGTTCTAGGAACATCATTAGATAATTTAGTCAAAGAAACATAATTCCCTTTCCCATTCGTCTGGAAATAATTGACTGAGTAGATATCTGCTCAGTGGAAGAAAGGTTTGGCAAGTGGTACATATTCTTTAGCTTGTGGATGTTGGGAGCATATGTTAGTGATCCCCTAATAAAAAGCACATGCTCAGAAAGTAGTTACTGTGTGTGCTTGGTAACTATTCTAACAATACTGTGTTATGGGAGGGCCCTCATTTTGAGTGGAAATCATGGGTGAGTCGAAAGCAATGCACACGTTCTGTAATACAGTCGTCAAGATCTCGTCCAGCCCTAGAAATAACCTATTCATCAATTATACAAGATTGGGCTTTCATTGCACTTTCTTAGAACTCAGCTTTAGTAAAACTCTAAAGTAAATAGATGGTGAAATTAGTCTTAAGTAATTTAAATGTGATTTTAGCAACCAGAGAAAGATAAAAAATAAAGTACTTAGATATAGTCACATCAACTGATAAGAATGTCAGGACATTTTGCTACTTCTTTAAAGTGGATTTGTTTTTTTGTTTGTTTGTTTGTTTTTGTTTTTTCCCCATATACCTTCCAAGTGGATTATTTACTTGATGGAAAAAAAGGGTATGAACCAGGTTTAATGTTCAATAAAATCAAGCATTATAATTTTATTTAGAGGACTTTGCCTCTTTCTTATTTCTTATTTTCAGGGTTGATCTCTTTAAAATTAATTGACCTGGCTATATAAAAATTGCTTAACAGTAATTTAGACATGGAATTTCATTTTAGGACCAGACCACTGTCTGCTACAAAGTGTGATGAAGTTTGAATGCATACAAACCTCTCTGTTCCTCTTTTCCAGTCAAAGTCTGTTCGTCTCTAAAAGCAGCCTTTGACATTTTTAGTTGTTCAGTTTTTTGCTTTTGTTAGCACTTTTATTGGCAAGGTATTATAATTTCTTTAAAGTTTTTAGAATACTTTTTCTTGTGTTCAGCCTAGTTTTTTTTTTTTTTTCTCGCTATTAGACCTGATTATTCTTAGAGGTTATATCTCAGAATTAAGGTGTTTAGGAGTATATCAAAATGGCAATTATCTTTTTTAAAAAAATTTTTATTTTTACTTTATTTTACTTTACAGTACTATATTTGTTTTGGCATACATTGACATGAATCCGCCACGGGTGTACATGAGCCAATTATCCTAAGTGTATTTTTAACTGTAAAAATTGTGTATGCATCAGCTATGGTCCATAGGGTCACAAAGAGTTGGACATGACTGAAGCCACTTAGCACACAATATGCAAGGTAACCTTTACACATGGAGTTCATTAGTACTGTTGGTTTAATAACATTTAAAGCAATCATGATATTCTTTAGGTTTCCTAGCTTTTCATCATATATTTTATCTCTTGAAGTTATATGTGAAAATAGTTTTGATGGAAAATTCCAACTTATCAGCATACCAGTGTTATTTAGCAATTAATGTTTATGCCTAAGTATCAGTATTGGTTTAAAGATGTTTCATTTAATTTCTACATTTAATCTTTTCAAAGCTAGATACTTAAAATGGTGAACTATAGCAATATTCATCTGCCCTGTTTTTAGGGAAAAACATAAACTGTACATTTAACATCTGATGAACTCACAAGACTATATCTTAATAGAATAATATTAAGACATTAGATATTTTACTTACTTTTTTTGAAGGGGATGAGAACTTTATTTTCTCATCTTAATTGTAAACTGTGTGAGGTAGGTTAGATACCAGTTTGTTATCTTGCACTTTTGTTACTTTAATAAAATCAGGGCATTTCAGAGAACATGACGAACTGTTTTGCTGTATTAAAGATGTTTGTTGACTTTAATTTTTTAAATTTTGTAATATAGTTTAAATTATATGTGCCATTAATAAAAGTGGGGAGAATTTCTTTTTAAAGCAGTTAACTTTTACCAATTTATATATTATGTACATTTATATGTTTCTAATGTTATGGATTCTGTGTCATATTCATAATTTATAACAGTAGTATAAATTAAAATAATAGTATAGTTTTGTGGAGCATGATTGCAATCATAAAATGAGAATGCCATCATGTTGAAATACAAAGAATATATACATATATATATTTTACAGTATCATATTAGAAAAAATATTTCACCTTCCAGATTTGTGGTCCTTGTTTGTAAATTTGGGGAACAGTGAGGATCCTGCTTCGTCTGGTTGTTGTGGGGCTAATCAGTGTTTCAGGCTAAGTGTCTTGCACAGTCTGGTGGGCAGTGGATGTTCAGAAGTGGTCCCCGCTGAAGGCAGTTAGCAGTGTTTGTTTCCATCAGACCGCAGAGGCAGGGACAGGCAGGGCCTGAGTCCTCTTTAATCAGTGTTACAGCCCAAGCAACAAGCACACTTCCAAAGAGTGAGTTTTAAAAGTTTATCTTTCATAAAACTAAGCCTTCCTAAAGAGACTTTAGGTTGAGTTTATGAAAGAGCAAGTCGATGCGTCATCTAAATTTTGTAACTTGAGGAAATCAAGAGCTATGTTAGTCACTGTAGGATTTGAAAATGCTCTATGATTTAAATGTTAAGTTTTAATCATAAATCTAAGTCAGTGCATTCATTCACACTTTATTTCTTTCCTTACAGCTTATTTATTTTACTAAAAAATGATGAAAGGGAAAAAACCTCCAAAATATTAGTTTTTGAAGTAAAGATATATAATTTATTTTGTTAACTGATAAATATCTGTCAGATTAGTTATAGTCTTAATTGCCTCTGAATGGAAGTCTCATATTTTAAGATAGAGATATCTTTTCTTTTCATGAGAGCTTTAAGAATTTAGGATTTGAGCATTTGCTGCGGCATATGGTGCATTTTCTGTCCTATTTTGTATACCAGCCCATTAAGAAGAGAAAGTGAAGTAACTAATCTAAAAATAACTCTGCTGTTGGCCTAATTTAACGACAACAAAAAAAGTCTACTGTGCATCAGTAAAATTCCACATTTTGTCTCCCCTGGTGGAAAAATCTCTGAAGCATTTTGCCACCTAGTCACAGAACAGCATCTTGTTTGGCATCGTAATTGCAGCCAGAAGGGCTGTTTTGACTTTTTTTAGTTATGTGTGCCCCAGTCATAGTGTAGACCTTGGCAGTCCAGAGACCCACCTTACTTGATACCAGTTTAGTTACCCTTCAAGTCACATACTCAAGCATATTTCCAAAGCCCATTCATTAAAAAAAAAAAAAAAATACAATCTTGAATTTGAAATTGGTGTTTTTAAAAAAGCCAGTGGGATACAGAAGCACATATTAAAACTAGTCACAGAAGTATAGTCATGTCTTTAATACTTTAATTTTTTAATGCCTGTTCAACTTGTCTTTAAAGTTATGTAAGGTATCTTAGGGCTTCCCCTGTAGCTCAGTCAGTAAAGGATCTGCCTGCAGTGCAGGAGACCTGGGTTCGATCCCTGGTTTGGGAAGATCCCCTGGAGAAGGAAATTGCAACCTACTCCAGTGTCCTTGCCTGGAAAATCTCATGGACAGAGGAGCCTGGTGGGCTGCAGTCCATGGGGCCGCAAAGAGTCAGACACGACGGAGCGACTAACACTAACTAAGGTATCTTAAAAATACTTGTAAGATGAAACAAGTTTAATGAATTTCTTTCATCTTCACACATATTCTTTGGTGATTTTTTGACATTTTGTTTATATTATTTACTTCTCTTCAGATTAACATTTTTATATTTGTTCAGAGTCTTCTTGGTTTGCTAATTGTAGTAGTTGGTGTAGTAGTACTTCATGTAGATAATGGTTCTTTTTCTGACTTTAAGATTTCAGGCATTTTGGATGCTGTGCTATGCTAAGTCACTTCAGTTGTGTCCAACTCTGTGCAACCCCATAGACGGCAGCCCACCAGGCTCCCCCGTCCCTGGGATTCTCCAGGCAAGAACATTGGAGTGGGTTGCCATTTCCTTCTCCAATGCATGAAAGTGAAAAGTGAAAGTGAAGTCACTGAGTTGTGTCCAACTCTCAGTGACCCCATGGACTGCAGCCTACGAGGGTCCTCCGTCCATGGGCATTTTGGATGCTTTATGATAATACATTTGCTATTGATTACAGGTACAGAGTGCCTCAAGAGCTTGAGTGTGGAACATCATCAGTAGAACTGAGGCATTTCTTCATGGTGAAGGAACTGATTGGCACTAATGTTTGTAAAAGCTTTTGCAACTTAAATTCAAAGGAATTTTTATTCCTTTTGTGAGATCTTTAAGAATTTGGGAGTGAGCATTTGCTGTGGCATATGGTACATTTTAAATTTTAAAATACTTTTGAATCCTACATAAGCATTCATTCACTGATATGTTGGACTAGTATGAGCTTAGAACATCCATAAGGAATATTTTAGCTCTTAAAAAGATAAGATATGGAGCAGATAGGAAATAAACTTTGTTAAAGAATGACATTCAAATATTAGGAGGATTTCAAGAGAAGTATTAACAATAGCCCTATTAGGAAGACCACATTAATAATTTGCAGTGAGTCACGTACACAGTGACTCTGGCTTATATATGTGACTGACTCACTTTGGCCAGTGGGACATAAGCACATATGATGCAAGTAGACAGATGATAAGTGCTGGCCTTCTTGGAATGCCACTGTCACCACGTGAAGAAGCCTGTTCTAGTCTCCCAAAGATGAAAGGCCATATGGAGACATCAAGCCTGTTCAAGGCCTGCTGGGCCCAAGGGAATTCTGCCAGAGCTAACCTACCAGGTGAATGCAGCTGCAAAGTGAGCCTATTCCAGGTCCTTGTAAGAACCATACACCTTACTCACAGACTTATCAGAAATAAGCTGTTGTTTTAAGTTGCTGAGCTTGGGAACTATTTGCTATGCAGCAACTGATCAACGAATATAGGAATTCATGCAGCTACAGGATGCAGTACAGAAAGTGAAAATAATGGCAGATGTCTACCGAAAGCAGACCAGGAGACCTGTAGTTAAGCTCCTAATTTGCTTCTGAGGTTCCTAGTAGTTAAAGTGGAATGCAGTTAGTTTTAGAGCATCCATTTTGAAAAAGAAGGAAGAAGAGCATTCTTCAGAAAAGGGAATGCCATTCCTTGGACTAAATTCTATAAGAGATTTCTCATGTCAGGCCTTAACAGGAGAGAGTAATGAGTGATATATAAGGGGTTATGTCCTTGACCACATTCCAGCAATAGATCTTCTGAAGGGATCTTTTGTGTATTTCTGTAAAGCCCAAAGATATATCTTCAAAGCACAACTCTGTGAGCTTGATTATGAGAAAGATTAAGGTATATTATAGTCTTTTAAAAATTTTATTATTATACAGTTTCCTATTTGACTTTATTCTTTTCCACAGTGTCAGTTAAATTCTTTGACACAGCAACTCCAAATTTATGTGTTTAATCCCTAATTTCTCATTGTGCTACACATTTGAATGCTTTCAGCAGTGTACTATACGTCTCTTCCTGGAAAATCTTTCTTCTTTGAGTTTCTTATTTGGAATATAAAACATTACTTTCCTTCCAGAAGGTTTAGTTGTGTTATTTCTAGTCCCACAGTGTCTTATAGTTATTGATGTTCAGCTCTTAGAATGAACCTAATAGTGATGGCTGGTGGACTTGAGAGCCTGATGGCCTGAAAATATTGAAGTTGTATTATTCTAAAGTTTTTACTCGCATTGGAGAATCAGAGATTGAAAACAGTAACCAAAGAGAAAAACTGAAATCCTGGAAGAACTGAAGTAAAGATAATAAATGAGTTCTCTACTTCAAGCAAATGAAAATTTATAAACCTTGTGTGAAACAGGAAAAGAACATAACTTATATGGCTGTTTTGTTTTGAATCAATAATTACTGTGTCGCTTTAACTACCTAAGTGTCACCTAAGTGAATCTGCTTTTCTCTATGTCCAGAACCACTGTCATTGTCTAAGACACTCCCAGCTCTTGCTTGGCTAATGCAATATGGTCTTTTGAAATATGTGTTAACTGTCCATATTTCTGATATAGGGATTTTCTTATTTTATTTTCTTCCTTGCTATATCAGTGTCTTCCAGAGTATAGGCACAGGCTAGTTGCTTAATGTATATTTATTGAAGGAATGATGGCATTCTTCAGGACACTTTTATTCCTCTTTAGTAGGTTCTATAACATAGCAACCAAATACTTTGTTTTCATATTACCCCTCTGGTTGTAATGGCTCCTGATGTCTTTTAGTTTATAATGACCCAAATACTGTTTGTTACATATTTTGGAGTTATGATTTTTAAAATACACAGAATAGCTTGCATAAAGCCAAGATAACATGAAAAGTTAACTACAACATCACGGGAGCAAATCCAGATGCCATTTGCTGAGTGAGCCTTGTGGCTCTGGGGAGAGTGATTAGTGGGCTTTGTCCCATGGGAGCCAAAGGTCTTTTGGAGAGGACTAGGCCAGTGAATCTTTTGGGGAATCGGAGTGGCAGAAGAAGTTGCAAAAAAGAAAGCCACCATACCTTCTAAGAACCTTATAAGAACTTATACCATAAGAACTTTATACCTTGTAAGAACTGCCATACGTTATAAGACCTTTCTTTAGGCTCTTTTCTGGACTTAACATTTTGCTGGCCCTCAAAACAGGTATCATAAAACATAAATAAATTGAATGCAAAAATGACAAAGGGAAAAATGTTTAAGAAGACTGGAATATTATTAAAATCAAAAGTCAAAGTAAAAATTTGAAAACATCTAAGATGTTTATAATGGTAGCTCTCAAGATATTTAAAATTATAGCTGTAAATGAGAGCAATAGGGGAAAAAAGATTAGTATTAGAACTCTGGAAATTAGGGGTAAGAGTTAACTGAATAAAAATGTGACACAAAGAATAGAAGCTGAAAGTTGGTTAAGGAAATACAGTATACAGTAAGAAAAAAATATTAGTAAGATACATGAGATTAAATTTTAAATGCACAGGGTAACTATGGTTAAAAATTCATGTGAAAGGAGAGTGATTTTATGGAAGGTGATGAGGATTTGGTGAGGGGTTGTCTTCACAAGAGAATTACCTCCTCCTCAAGCTCTTCACATTTTGTCTTGCCTCCTTCAAGGGCACTCATGCCTCACTATGTCTCAATCTAAGATTATCCTTTGGGGACTATCCCTGTGAAGCTGGGATAACACCTCCCCTCTCCCATCCCAGTTTTTTTTTTTTTTTTTTAACATGGCAAGTATTCAGAGTTGATTGCAGAATCTTTAGTAAGAGCTTGTGTCTAAATAACTCTCTAAACCTAGCAGTTGAAAATGATTTTGACGTTTCATGAGAAAATTTTTACTTTGATTTAACAAATTTAACAAATGATTCTGTTTTGCATAGCCCTATAGTCCCTTATTTGTTGTACATGATTATAGTATTGAATGCTGTTAGGAATGTTTACATTTTGCATTTTACATTATTTGCGTTATTTTTTTGATCTGTATAACCACCTCTGAGACAAGTGCTTTCGTTATACCCCATAGATCACTTTACATTTGTATTTTAGAGTTGGAGAATCTGAGGTCTCGATAAATTAGGATAGTTTCTTGTTGTTGCTCTTCTTCAGTTGTAAACTGGGTCCAGCTGTTTGCAGCCCAGTGGGCTGCAGCACGCCAGGCTCCTCAGTCCTCCACCGTATCCCAGAGTTTGCGCAGACTCACGTCCACTGAGCTGGTGATGCTGTCTAACCATCTCACCCTCTGCTACCACTTCTCCCTTTGCCTTCAGTCTTTCCCAGCATCGGGTTCTAGTGTTCATTCATCAAGCTGAGGTTAGTGCCTGCATCTTTTAATTCCCACTCTAGTTGTGTTTCTACCATAGCCGTTATTGCATTTCCACCTGCTGTTTCTTGGGTTCACAGTGGTTGAATGTTTTGTAACATTTATGAATAAGAATGGCAAAAAAGAATGTGAAGTTTTAATAGAAACTGTGCTCTCATTCCAGATTATGAATGAATTAATAGAGAATTTATGCCCCTCATACTGCCCTTATGCATAATTTCTTATACTGTGTGAAATTTGTCATCATTAAAGCATGATTTTAAAAATGGGAAAAATTAATGGTTTTCAGAATGACTGAAGATATAAAAAGTATGTGAGGAAGCTAAGAATAGACAGGTATAGTAAATGACTGGTTATATATCAGCCAAGAATTTTTTTGACTACTACTGTCTTTACCTAGGCGGAATCAAGCTTTGAGAAGATCTTGACAGGCACAAAAATTAATAGATTTTTCACTACACAGTAAGTACAATTACAGAGGTTGGCACAGCATGTTAGAGGTAGACAGAGAAGGGACTGCTGCCACAGAACAGGTGAGTGGGGAGAGGAGAGGCTTCCCAGAAGAAAACTCTGAATTGTTACTGGCAGATTGTTTTATGTACCAGTGTTGAAAATGAACACTGGTTCTTTCAAGCAATAATTGACAAAGTGGTTGGTCATCTCCTGATTGGCAAGAACAGTCCATTTTAGAATTAAATTAATCCCCAAATGCAAATCCATTCTTCCATTCTCATGAGTGAAAAAATTTGCATAGGTTTTTACTTCAATGAACAATTAAGGACTACTTGTGTTGTGCTTATTCGCTCAGTCATGACCAACTCTTTGTGACCCCATGGACTGTAGCTCATACTTACTAGTAGTCTAAGTTGGATATTAAAGTTTACTAAAATATATGTAACATTGCCAAAATGCAACCCATTACTAGAGTCTGCTACAAAATATTAGTATTCCATCAGAAATCGAAGTACAATGAAATACTTGATAAGTTGTAAAGCTTCAACTGCTCATACTCAGCAAACAGGTGGCTGGAATTACCAGTATTTTCTTGAAAGTTTTGTCAGTATATCAGCTGGGCTTTCTTAATTTGGTCATGGTGTTTGCTGCTGTCTTGCATCTGAATTATAAATGATTAGTATAGATTCATCATCTTATTTTTTCAGGATTGTATCCTTCAGTGTTAATTCATACTAGTAGTTTTTAGCTCTTGCATGTCTTATTGTTGGTAAATCATGAGTGAAAAACAAACCATGCATGATTTTCATCAGAACTTCTCAAATGTTGGCATGAGTAGGAATCTGAAGAGCTTATTAAAAGAGATCCCTGGGCACCATCCACAGAAGTTCTAATTCAGTACGTTGGTGTGGGGTCTGATAATTAACAGTTTTGACAAGCTCCCAGGTGATGTTGATGCAGGTGACTTTTCAGCCATACTGTATCATTCTTGCTGGATTCACCTGGTGGCTCAGTGGTAAAGAATTCACCTGCCAATGCAGGAGACACAAGTTTGATTCCTGAGTCAGGAAGATCCCCTGGAGAAGGAAATGGTGACCACTCCAGCATTCTTGCCTGGGAGATCCCATGGACAGAGGAGCCTGGTGGGCCACAGTCTAGAGGCCACAAAAGAGTTGGACATGACTTAGTGACTGAAAAATATCATTCTTGCTAAAGCAGACATGTAGACCACCCATGAAAACATTCATGTATAATGATTCTCCTATTGTTTAGTCCTTTTCTTTTGGAAGATAAGCATTCACAAGATGGGATGTTTAGGTGGGTGAGGAGCAGAATCTCCAGGTATTTTAGCCACTTTTAGTAACACACACACACACAAAAAAAAGATTGAGAATCTCTGATTGTGAGCAAATTACAGTTGATCAGATGTGGCTCAGACATCACATGCTAGAACAGAGGTGATAAATCACTGTGGCTCAAGCATCATGTGCTAGGAGAACAGAGCTAATAAATGTGGCTAGAGAAATTTACCATCTTACCTAGGGTTTTGTATATCACATCCAATAATTTGTCTTTAACCTAAGAGTGATAGTGAACCATCAAAGCATTTGGAACTAGGAGATGGCATGATCAAAGGTATATAAAAAAGAGTATAGCAAGAAGGAAAGCAGAGACAACGGTTTGAAGCTGCAACAACATGTGGATGAAAAACAGTGAAGGACTAAATCATAAGGAGTGATGAGAATGACAGATGTGAGAGATAGGAAGGCAGTGATAGTGATTATAATAGCAACTCATATTTGCTGTGCATTATGAGGGCTTCCCTGGTGGCTAAGAGGTTAAAGCGTCTGCCTGGAATGCGGGAGATCTGGATTCGATCCCTGGGCCAGGAAGATCCCCTGGAAAAGGAAATGGCAACCCACTCCAGTACTCTTGCCTGGGGAATCCCATGGAGGGAGGAGCCTGGTAGGCTACAGTCCATGGGGTCACAGAGAGTCGGACTGAGCGACTTCACTTTCACGAGGTATAGACTGATCACTTTACCAAGCACATTGGGTATATGATTTAATTTAGTCCTTACAGCAGCCTTATGAGGCAAATTATCTTATTAACATTTTTTAAATGGGGAAACAGAGTCACAGAGAGGCTAAGTTACTTGTTAAGGCCACACAGTTGCTTAGGGCAGAACAATGATTTGGACTCCATCAGTTTGTCTTAGAGTCCAGAGTCTTGAACTGAATGGTAGATTTGATGGAATTGCGTGATACGAGGTGAAGGAGGTGGATTGAGTACTCATAGATGAACCATTTCTAGCCTAGACACTGGTACTGTGTAGGAAAATTATGAGGTGATGTGTATTTGGAGTGTGATGAAGTGGAGAAGTGAAGGGCCAGGGAGAAGATAAATTCAATTTTGGACATTCTGAGTTTGAGAAATCCAAGAGAAGAGATCTAGTGGTCAATGAATATATGGGTCTTTACTGTAGAAATCTAATGCAAACCCACAAAAACATGGTGGCTAGATGAGATGAAGAAAATGTTGTGAAATGGGTAAACCTATCTGTGCTGCTGCTGCTAAGTCGCTTCAGTCGTGTCCGACTCTGTGCCACCCCATAGACAGCAGCCCACCAGGCTCCCCCGTCCCTGGGATTCTCCAGGCAAGAACACTGGAGTGGGTTGCCATTTCTTCTCCAGAGCATGAAAGTGAAAGTGAAGTCACTCAGTCGTGTCCGAGTCTCCGAGACCCATAGACTACAGCCTACCAGGCTCCTCCACCCGGGGGATTTTCCAGGCAAGAGTACTGGAGTGGGTTGCCATTGCCTACTTCGAAACCTAACTGTAGTACTGTATTACATTTTGAATGTCATTCTAATTAAAACTGAAGTTGTGTCTGGAGATAAACATAGTTTCAAAGAATTGGGAAACAATGTTGCAGGAATACTGGAGTAAGGAACTGGGTTGTTTAATGCAGAATTAAAGAGAAGGGGCGGAGAAGGCAATGGCACCCCACTCCAGTACTCTTGCCTGGAAAATCCCATGGACGGAGGAGCCTGGTGGACTGCAGTCCACGGGGTCTCGAAGAGTCGGACACAGCTGAGCGACTTCACTTTCACTTTTCACTTTCATGCATTGGAGAAGGAAATGGCAACCCACTCCAGTGTTCTTGCTTGGAGAATCCCAGGGACAGCGGAGCCTGATGGGCTGCCATCTATGGAGTCCACAGAGTCAGACACGACTGAAGCGATTTAGTGGCAGCAGCAGCAGCAGCAGCAGCAAAGAGATGGGGAAAGCCGATGGTACACAATATTTAAGAGAATAGTTATGTAGAACAGGGAATGTATGTAGCACAGTAGTCAGAATAGGACCAAACAGATGCAAATTACTCAGTTCCAGATATGCTGAGAATAAAAGCATGTCCAAAAAGGGAAGGGATTGCCTTATGAGGTAGTGCATGCTACTTAAGGAACTGAAATATCAACTGGAGTGCCACCCAGTACCAGTACTGTAGAGATAATTCTTGTTCCACATGGATTATTCAGTACATCAGAATTTAAGAGTATTGTAATAAACTGTTCTGGGTTTTATAATTTGTTTTTAAATTATTGATAGGTGTATTCTGAGTTTTTCTTCACAAGCGAAGTAAATCATTATTTTTCTTGGCATGAAGCATATGAAATCATCACCATCTAAGATGATAGTTGCTGGAAATGTGTAAGGATTTTCCCTAAATACTAATCCATGTCTCATTACTGCTTTAGTTGTTTCAGCAAAATGCAATAGTTTGGTTGCAGGAATTGTTTACTATATCAGTGACACCAAATAAAGGCAGTTTTTAAAATTCCACTTAAATGGCATGAAGCATATGAAATCATCACCATCTAAGATGATAGTTGCTGGAAATGTGTAAGGATTTTCCCTAAATACTAATCCATGTCTCATTACTGCTTTAGTTGTTTCAGCAAAATGCAATAGTTTGGTTGCAGGAATTGTTTACTATATCAGTGACACCAAATAAAGGCAGTTTTTAAAATTCCACTTAAAGCAAAATGTCAAAATAAAGTATAGTTTCTCATTACTGGATCTACAATTTTTGTATCTTTTTTTTTTTTTCTTGGCCACTGGGAGTTTTGTTACCAGCAATGAAACACAACCTTCATGTTGTACTGTGTAGGATAGATACTGTAAATTTCTGGGCTTGCTTTTCCATTGATCTGGATTGCCGTATGGGAATCCTATTCAGCTGATCTTTATTTCCTGAGTCAGAAATTCTGTTTTACCAATCTTTGGGGCTTTCAGCAGCTATTCTCAGTGGGCCTTCAGGTATTGCACATGAAAGAGAAGGGTTCAAAGGCATAGAAAGAAGGTTCAGGGCTGAAATGTTTACACTGCATTTTAAAAAATTTTACAAACATTTTCTAAGTTGATGGATCAGCATGAAAGCTTAGTAGATCTAAAGCTTTTTATGTGCTGTAGTATAGGTAGCATTTGAATTATACACAATTTTTAAGGAGTGGTGTGGTACTCATCAGTTATAAATTTTATGCAAGGGTGACTCACTTGTATGTTTCCAGCAAGTGTAATGAACAACAGTGTGATTAATGTTTTATATTTCTTGATTTTTCCACAAGTTTACTTGCCTCTTCTTATTCTGATTTATTTTGAAGCTGGCAGTATTGAATTCAGATAAAGTACAGTTTACAGTTAAAATAAGAAATTAACAAGCCACTGGAAATTTTATAATAAACAGATATTTCCCAGGTTTTACCACTTTTTATGAGGTCAGTTACATATATTGCATAGCAATAAAAATATTGTTTTTTTAAATAATGAAAGTACAAATACAAAAAGCCAACTGTTATGCATTTATCATTTATTTAGTAAAATATATTTTAATTATAAAGAGATTTTACCACCATATATTGATTATTTTATAGTGTAATGTTTGCTAATATGTCAGTAGCTTGTTTGAACATAATCTGGTTCTCTGTGACTAGTTGCAGATTACACATTTATAAATTTTAAATAGACAACTTTGATACTTCTCTCAGCTTTGTGTATAAACAAAATGTTCAGTATGAAATGCAAAAGTTTGATAAAGGTCTTGTGTTTATTCTGAAGTACATAAATGTTTGTAGAACATTTTAAAAAAATCCTTGTAAAGTAAGTATTTGAGTCTTCTGCCATACACAGCATTTTCTTATTAAACAGATTTTTGACATTATGTTAAGCTATAACAGAATCCATGCTTCTGGGAAGTTTACATACATTAAAAGACTTTTTGACAAGATGAAATTAGTCTTCTGTATGAAATTATGGGAGAATTTACAAAATGAGCATATATGCTTAGGAGCTGATGTATCAAAATATTTTTGACTTGATTTTCCTTTTATGGGCTTCTCTCCCATTTTTATCTCATCGTGTGTATGTGTGTGTGTGTGTGTGTGTTTGCCTGTAACATTTGCATAATGTAAATATATTTTCCAACCACAGCCAAAGTGGTTGTTTGGAGATATATTGTTTGGCCCTGGGGAGGAGGTAGGCTTGTAAGGAAAAGAATACTGAGATTTGCTTAACACAGCCTGTCCTCCCTCACACCTAACTACAAACTTAATTGAGCTGTTTTATTAAACCTGGGGTCAATTTCATGTTAAATACTATCCATGTGTGGATTTAAAAGTGATAATATACTAAGTAGCCTCTGGAAAGCAATTGGCTTTTATTCTAATCATGGGGATCAAATCATGATGCTTTTGTTAAAGTCATTCCATAATTTATTTTAAATTTTAAATTATTTTTTAGGGTGGATTCCTAAGCCTCCTGGGATTTCTTCTAATATTGGGATATTTATTTATTTGGTTGCATTAGTGTGTTGCCATTTCTCAGTTCCCAAAGGACTCTGTTTTAATCTATATCATAACTTGACACAATCTGTTGTTATAGATCTGCTTTCCAATAGACTTTGAGATCTTCGTGGTTACAGACTATGTTTTATCTTTCTTTGTCCAAGGCCAAGTGATTTAATAAGAGGCGGTGAGGTAAGAGTGTGGCTCCTGTTAAACGTAGCTTCAGAATAGAAGTGCCAGTCTGTTCCTGCTGGTTGGGGGCATCCCTGGTGGCTCGGATGGTAAAGGATCCACCTGCAAAGCAAGAGACCTGGGTACGATGCCTGGGTGGGGAAGAACCCCTGGAGAAAGTAGTAGTTAAACACTCCACTCTTTCAGGCACTTCATTCTTGCCTGAAAAATTTCATGGGCAGAGGAGCCTGTCAGGCTCAGTCCATGGGGTTGCAGAGTCGGACGACAATAAGTATGCACACTCACTGTTGCTCTAGACTATAAAGCCTCACCAAAGCAGGGTCCCTGGTGTTCAGTGAGTCAGAATTCTTGTTCTTCCTTCCCACGAGATGGTCCTCCTACCCAGAGAAAGCCTAACCACATTTTAATTTTAGAGTAGATTGTCCCATTGAGGGATTCCCTCTCTTGGTCTTAGCTTGATAATAGGCCAGTTTGGGCATGTGCCCATCACACTATTCCACAAAACACTCATTTGTAGGATGCCTGGGTTTGATCCCTTGGTTGGGAAGATCCTCTGAAGAAGGGAAAGGCTATCCACTCCAGTGTTCTGGCCTGGATAATTCCATGGACAGTATAGTCCATGGGTCACAAAGGGTTGGACACGACTGAGTGACTTTCACTTTCATATGTACTATGAAAATTGTGCATATCAAACAAAAGATAACTTGGTTCTAGTGAAGAACACAACTTTTTAAAGGGATTAATAAGAAGAAATAACAATTTATTTGAGTTTCATATGGATTCCTTAAAAAAAAAAACAACCTCTGCAGGCAAGGAAGGTACTGTGCTATGTCTTTAAGAATTGAAAGATGAAGAGTACTTAGTATTGCTCTCAAGGAGACAAAATGTAGTGGGGATGCGTGTATGTATGTGTGTGTGTGCGTGTGTGTGTGTGCTTGTGTGTTTGTGCATGATCATAATGCAGATTAAGTGAATTAAGCGTTATAACCAGCAACCTGTGGGAATGATCTGTTCTAATATGAGCTTCAGGAAAAAGAGTACAGAGGATATGAACACTTGACCTGAGTTTTGAATAATGCATAGAGACCTGATAGGTATATTTATGCAAATATTCAAGCACATACTAGCACACATACTCAGTATGAATTTATGTGGATAAATTTATGTGGATGTGTGTGTGCACAAATGCATAGTCATGGTGAGATTAGCATATACTCTTCTTAAATGCTTTTATTCTCATGAAATGTAACAATATAGAAGTCTTTATAAAAGCCTCTCTCCCTTAACTGATGTTGCCGGAATATTATTTTGACTTAAATCTTTAGCAACTAAAACTGTCAGCAGCCATGATTAAATAGTATATTAACCAGTACAATTCTTATAGTGACACATGGCTATGTATTAAAGTGAAATAAATAATAGACTTTTAGAATAATCTGGTCATGAAGGGACATGCATAATTTTGTTTTGGAAAAGTCCAGCCCTTTGGCAGCTGTCTAGTTTCAGATGATAATTGTATTAACCTGGATGGGTAGGAAGCTATGTGGAGGAAGACATTATAGGTCATGTATTCCTACCCATGTCATCTTGATATGATTAAACCAAAATAATTCTGTGGTTTACCCTTCAACTAGGTCTTTTAGATGCTTCTACTTCCCTCTCCCCAAATCTCTTTACATTTTTGTTGATGCCTATATGAGGTATCTATAGTTGCATAACAAATTACCACAAAAATCAAATTACTATGAGGTGACTAATCATTTCATACATAGTTTCTTTGACTCAGGAATATGGGCATGCCTTAGCTGGGTACATTGCTTCAGTGTCCCTCACAAACTGTAGTCACAGTATCAGTCAGAGCTGTAGTCTCATGCGAAGGTTCATCTGGGAAAAGATCTACTTCCAATCTTATATGGCTTTGGCAGAATCCAGTTCCTTGTGATTTTTGAACTGAGGGCCTCTGTTCTTTGCTGACTATTGACTGGAGACAGCCCTCAGTTTCTTGCCATGTAGGTCTCTGCATGTGGAAGTTTGCTTTATCAAAGTCAACAAAGGAGAAGGTCTGTAGAGATAGTCTTTAAAGATGATGGGAGTTACAGTCTTATGTCATATAATCATGGTGGTGTTATCTCATCACTTTTGGTGTATCTCCTTCATTAAAAATTATATCACTGTCCTTTCCCACACTCAAGAGGAAGGGATTAAGTATATCTTACAGACATGAATACCACTACCAGGTGATGGAGATCATTGGGGCCACCTTAGAGTCTGTCTGCTGCAATGCCTAATGTTTATTTTGGGTGGGAAAGACCTATTCTGTAATGATAAATAAAAGTGTAGAATTCAGAAGGGATAAACATCAGTAATTAATTTTACTTGTCAGTGAATAGCTGCATATAATGTCAGAGCTTTCCCCTTTTTTGATATCCAGAGAATATAAAGAGACTAAAAAGGCATTGGATTGATGAGTTATAAAAGAAGTGATTGCATCAAGCTAGCACGTGCCAAGGACAGATTTTTTTTTCCAGTTTGTAAATTTTGTCTTTATCTAAAACATTTTTTATTTTCTTCAACTTTATGGAAATAAATGGATGTTGTACTCAGAAATGCTCGAGCACAAGCCCTCTTATAACTTTATTGCAATTTAAAAACAATTTAAAATCATGATTTCTCTTACTATTCCTTTCCCTCTTCCTTTTTCCAGAGTACTCCTTGTTTGATGTATCAAAGTAGCTGTACGTTTGTAGTCAGTATTAGAAAATAAAAATAAATAAAGGAAATAGAGAAGTACACAGAACATAGTTCTTACTAAATATATTGTGAATAAGGAATGATAATGATAGAAAATAGTGAGTTTGACAATGAAAATGGATAGATGCAGGACATAGTTATTTGTGTATATTCAGATATAGGGACAAACCATTGAATTAATATAGATTGAATAAGGATCAGAAACTTGTATACGGTAAATTAAATTCTCTTGTGCTTTGCTTCTTAATATCTTATAAATTTTAAGGGTATTCCAATAATCATTACTATTTCACTTTCAGGATTAGCAAAAGACCTCTTTTTTAATGTGCAACTAAACCTCAGGGATTTTCTCCAACTACTAATCAATGCATTTCTCCTACTTATTTAACATGATTATCCTTGGTTGATCATGGCTCAGTATTTTCCTGAAATGAAGGAGATGTAGCCACTAAAAGCAGGCAATTCAACTTCAGGTCACCGCCTCTTATCCTAATATAAACTACTAACACTCTTGTAAATTACTGAATTCTTGCAAAGGTCCTTTCTCCCCCAGAATGACTCATCTCTTATTTAAGAAGCAGATTCTTAGCCTTGGCCTTACATTTTCAGTATAGATATCCTATTATTAATGTACTTTTTAAACTTTATTTTTTATTTAATTAGTTCTGAAAGTTTCTATTTACCCTCAAATTAGTCACTAGTCAGGGATCTGAACACTCCAAAACTTGAATTAAAAAAAAATTTCTTGACAAGATATTTCGTCTATTGTCTGTAGTGTCCCGAACATGCCATTTTAGTGTCCTTTGATCTAGATTTTAAAAGCCCAGGAATTCAAGGACTTTTGCTGTTCAGTTGCCAAGTCATGTCCAACCCTTTGTGATCCACGGACTGTAGCACACCAGGCTTCCCTGTCCCTCACCATCTTCCGGAGTTTGCCCAAGTTCATATCCATTGAATTGGTGATGCCATCCAGCCGTCTCACCCTCTCTCACCTGTTTCTCCTGCTGCCCTCGATCTTAACAAGCATCAGTGTCTTTTCCAATGACTCGACTGTTCGCATGAGGTGGCCAAGGACTATCACTATGTAAATATCTTTGTGTAGCAGTTTGTGCAATTAGACATTCAATAAATGCTTTCTGATAATGGAAACCCAGTTAAAAGTCTTCTAGGGAAATTCAGAATTTTTAAACAACCAGAGTCACAATAGTGTAAAGTTCTCCAGTATTTTGAAACAGCTTTTCTTCCTAGCTACTTAGCCTTATGTCCCTTTTCATACTCTCCACTTCTTTTTAGGACATTAAAACAAACAAACAAAACATTCTGTGCTTCTTTTGTCTGAAATACCTTAGATCTCTGACTGCCAGAATCTTTTCTTCTTGACTTGGGTATGTTGGAGATATCACATCTTCCACTCTGATTTGTCCTTTCCATTCAGGAATGTGGGGAGGAAGTTGAATACTCGGTTGGCTAGAGTTACAGAGGAAGAAGATATCTTAGGAATAACACTGCTCAGCATTCATAACTGAGCCTAGATATTTAGCGGAAAAACCCTGATTAAAAATCCAAAGGTTTTAAGTAAAAGTTCTGTTTTTTTTTTTGTGTGTGAAGCAGGATATTATTATGTTTTGTGTGTTGCTTGGATGCCATTGTGACCTGGTGATGCAATAGATATCAACTTGTTTGTGCATCTTTGCCCTAGTGACACGTTATTGGCTGTTTAGCGATATTGCAGGTAATTAGTATGTTAGCCACTGGACAATTCTGAGTCAAAGCCCGATAGCAAACTTTATTTTGACAGGTAAGTAACTTGAGGCTAAAAAATTGTATTTAAAAAAAATAATGGTAAAATTGCACTTTGGCTACTCATGTGTTTTTAGAATATTTTAAGTAAGTATCCTTTAATTTAATGATGTATAACTACAAGTCATGAGGATGTGATCACTAATCTAGAGCCAGACATCTTGGAATGTGAAGTCAAGTGGGCCTTAGAAAGCATCACTAAGAACAAAGCTAGTGGAGGTGATGGAATTCCCGTTGAGCTGTTTCAAATCCTGGAAGATGATGCTGTGAAAGTGCTGCACTCAATATGCCAGCAAATTTGGAAAACTCAGCAGTGGCCGCAGGACTGGAAAAGGTCAGTTTTCATTCCAATTCCAAAGAAAGGCAATGCCAAAGAATGCTCAAACTACC
>SJYX01003191.1:0-16973 GCA_006410675.1 Oreotragus oreotragus
CAGGCAAGAATACTGGAGTGGGTTGCCATTCCCTTCTCCAGGGGATCTTCCTAACCCAGGGATTGAACCCAGGGATTGAACCCAGGTCTTCCACATTACAGGCAGATTCTTTACCATTTGAGCCACCACGGAAGCCCACCCCTACATTCACATATTTATTCATGTATGACAGCAAGTAATTGAAAATATGCTGAGGGACTAACATAGAATTAAGGAATAAGGATATAGGTTTCTAGACTGTACTTATCCAGCCAAAGTTTATTGGACTGTAACTCCATGCCAAATTGTGGTTAGAGCAGTGAATAAGGCAGAGAAAATCCTTGCTTACATTCCTAGTGGTGGGAGATAAGACAAAGATGTAAGCCAAGACATAAGTAAATGAATTTCAATCTATACATACAATGAACAAAACAAAGATGAATAATGGATTATAGAGTCATTGGAAGTACATAAACTGAACTGTGGCCATGTGTTGTTCAGTCACCCAGTCACGTCTGACTCTTTCCAGCCCATGCGCAGCACAGCAGNGAGATAAGACAAAGATGTAAGCCAAGACATAAGTAAATGAATTTCAATCTATACATACAATGAACAAAACAAAGATGAATAATGGATTATAGAGTCATTGGAAGTACATAAACTGAACTGTGGCCATGTGTTGTTCAGTCACCCAGTCACGTCTGACTCTTTCCAGCCCATGCGCAGCACAGCAGGCCTCCCTGTCCCTTTCCCTCTCCTGGGATTTGCTTAAGTTCATGTCCATTGCACTGGTGATGCCATCCAGCCATCTCATCCACCAACTCTCTCTTTTCCTTCTGCCTTCAATCTTTCCCAGCAACAGGGATTTTTCCAGTGAGTTGGCTGTTCTCATCAGGTGACCAAAGTACTGGGACTTCAGCTTCAGCATCAGTCCTTCCAATGAGTATTCAGGGTTGATTTCCCTTAAGACTGACTGGTTTGATTTCCTTGCTGTCCAAGGGACTCTCAGGAGTTTTCTCTAGCACCACAGTTTGAAAGCATCAATTCTTTGGCACTCTGCCTTCTTCACGGTCCAGTTCTCACAGCCATGCATAACCACTGGAAAGACCATCGCCTTGATTATATGGACCTTTGTTGGCAGAGTAATGGCTCTGCTTTGCAACACGCTGTCTAGATTTGTCATAGCTTTCCTGCTGAGAAGCAATTGTCTTCTGATTTCATGGCTGCAATCATCATCCACATCATCATCTCTCTTCTTAAAACCCAAGAAGAGGAAATTTGTCATTACTTCTCCCTCTCCTCCTTCTATTTGCATGAAATAATGGGGCCATATGCCATGATCTTAGTTTTTTTAATATTTACTTTTAAGTTGGCTCTTTCACTCTCCTCCTTCACCTTCATCAAGAGGCTCTTTAGTTCCTCTTCGCTTTCTGCCGTTAGACTGGTATATTCTGCATATCTGAGGTTGTTGATGTTTTTCCAGCCTGTCTTGATTCCAGCTTGTAACTCATCCAGCCCAGCATTTCTCATGATGTGCTCAGCATGTAGGTTAAATAAACAGGGTGACAGCAGACAGCTGTACTCCTTTCCCAATCCTGAATTGGTTGTTCATACAGGGTTTTAACTGTTGTTTCTTAACCCACATGCAGGTGTCTCAGGAAACAGGTAAGGTGGTCTGGTATTCCCATATCTTCAAGAGCTTTCCACAGCTTGTTATGATCCACACAGTCAAAGGCTTTAGCATAGTCAATGAAACAGAGGTAGATATTTTTTCTGGAATTCCCTTGTTTTCTCTATGATCTTGTGAATGTTGGCAATTTGATCTCTGATTCCTCTGCCTTTTCTAAACCCAGCTTGGGCATCTGGAAGTTCTTGGCTTACATAATGCTGAAGGCTAGCAATCAAGATGTTAAGCATGACCTTACTAACCTGGAAGATGAGTGCAATTATCTAATAGAACATTTTTTAATACCTTCTTGGGAACTGGGATGAAGATTGACCTTTTCCAGTCCTGAGACCACTGCTGGGTCTTCCAGATTTGCTGACATATTGAGTGAAACACTTTGATAGCATCATCCTTTAGGGTTTTGAATAACTCTACTGGAATTCCATCACATCCACTAGCTTTGTTATAGCAGTGCTTTCTAAGGACCTCTTGATTTCACACTACAGAATACTTGGCTCTGGATGACTGACCACACCATCATAGTAATCTGTTTTGTTAAGACTTTTTTGTACAGTTCTTCCATGAATTCTTGATCTCTTTGGCATCTACTAGATCTCTTCCATTTGTGTCCTTTATTGTGCCCATCTTTGGGCCAAATGTTCCCTCGATATTTCCAATTTTCCTGAAGAGATCTGTAGACTTTCCCCTTCTATTGTTCTCCTCTATTTTTAAGCACTGTTCACTGAAGAAGGCCTTCTTGCCTCTCCTTGCTATTCTTGGGAACTCTGTGCTTAGTTGTATGTACCTTTCTCTTTGTCCCTTGTTTTTTGCTTCTCTTCTTTCTTCGGCTATTTTTAAAGCCTCCTCAGATAAGCACTTTGACTTCTTGCTTTGCTTTTTCTTTGGGATGTTTTTGTTCGCTGCCTTCTATACAATATTACGAACCTCTATCTATAGTTTTTCAGGTGAACTGTTTACTAGATCTAATCCCTTGAATCTATTCATCACCTCTACTTCATATTCACAGGGGATTTGATTTAAGTCATACCTGGCTGACTTAGTGGTTTTCCCCACTCTCATTAGTTTTAGCCTGGATTTTGCAATGAGAAGCTGATGATCTGAGCCACAGTTAGCTCCAGGTCTTATTTTTGCTGACTGTATACAGTTTCTCCATCTTCGACTACAAAGAATGTAATCATTTTGATTTGGGTATTGACTATTTCGTGATGTCCATGTGTAAAGTCATCTCTTGTGTTGTTGAAAAAGGGTATTTGCTGTGACCAGTGAATTCTCTTGGCAAAATTCAGTTAGCCTTTGTCCTGCTTCATTTTGTTCTCCAAGGCCAAAGTTGCCTGCTACTCCAGGTATCTCCTGACTTCCTACTTCTGCATTCCAATCTCCAGTGATGAATAGAACTTCTTCTTCTTCTTCTTCTTCTTCTTTTTTTTTTTTTTTGGTATTAGTTCTAGGAGGTCTTCTATGACTTCAGAGAACTGATAAACTGATTCAACTTCAGTTTCTTTGGCATTAGTAGTTGGGGCATAGACTTGGATATTTGTGATATTGAATGCTTTGTTTTGGAATTGAACTGAGATCATTCTGTCATTTTTGAGGTTGCACCCAAGTACTACATTTCAGACTCTTCTGTTGATTATGGGGGCTGCTTCATTTTGTTTATGGGATTCTTGCCCACAGTAGTAGATATAATGGTCATCCGAATTAAACTCTCATTCCCATTCATTTTAGTTCACTGATTCCTAAGATGTCGATGTTTATTCTTACAGTCTCCTGCTTGATCACATCCAATTTACTTTGATTCATGGACTTCACATCCCAGGTTCCTATACATTACTGTTCTTTGCAGCATCAGATTTTACTCTTATCACTAGACATATCCACAACTGAGCATCATTTCTATTTTGGCCTAGCTCCTTCATTCTTTCTGGGGCTGTTAGTGATTGTCCTCAGCTCTTTCTCAATAGCGAATTGGAAACCTTCCAACGTGCAGGACTCATCTTTTGGTATCTTATTTTTTTTTCATGTCTTTTTATACAGTTCAGGCTTCCCTCATGGCTCAGCTGGTAAAGAATCCACCTGCAATGTGAGAGACCTGGGTTTGATCCCTGGGTTGGGGAGATCCCCTGGAGAAGGGAATGGCTACCCACTCCAGTATTCTTGCCTGGAGAATTCCATGGACTGTATAGTCCACGGGGCCACAAAGAGTTGGATACAACTGATACACAGTTATATACAACTTACTTATATACAGTTCATGAGATTTCACAGCAAGTGTACTGGATGGTTTTCCATTTCCTCCTCCATTGGCCATGTATCCCAGTATATATGGTGGTACATGTACTTTTGGAATACAGTGGCCCAAGATGGCCTTTGGAGGGGATGACATCTTCAGACAGAAGGAGCTAGCCATGAGAAAATGTGGGGGTAGAACATTCCTAGTATGGGGAATAATCTCATCTATAGGCTTATGGGTACAAATATCTCACTGCCCTGTAACAGAGATATATACCCATCATATTTGCCAGGCAACTTTGAGATACACTCTCATTTTGGGTGGAGTGGATTTTCTGTCCCTCTGATGCTAGGCATGGTCATATAACTTATTCTAGCCAATGGAATAGTCTCTAAGTCTTAAAACTTATTCACATGGTATAGCCTGGTCTCATATTCCTGCCACTTGCAAAGAAAAGAACAGGGCTGGTGGCAGTGATTCAGGAAGGATATTGTTCATGGGGCAGGTCTGAGCCCAAATGATAGCATGGAACCAGCCCCAGCCAACTTGCAGCCTGAGGAAGAGCTTGTCCCTGCAGAGGCACAGCTGACTTGCAAACCTGTCGACACAGGTACACTCATACATAAAGGTTTATTGTGGACAGCCACTGATGTAGGGGAGGTTATTATGCAGTTTAGTTGACTAATAGAAGAAACAAAAACCCTGAAGTGGGAACAAACTCAGAGTGTTTAGGAAACAGAAAGAAGGTCACTGTGGGTGAAGCAGAGTGAACAAGGGAAGAGTATTCAGAATGAGGAAAGAAGGAGCCAGATCTGGTAGAGTCTTGTTGCTCATGTGAATAATTTTGAATTTTATTCTAAGGGTGAGGATTTCAAGTAGGAGGGGCATATGATCTGATGCACATTTTGAAAAGATCAATTCAAGGGCTATGTTGAGAATAGGATATACGTTGTCCAGATATGGCACCCCACCCCAGTACTCTTGCCTGGAAAATCCCATGGATGGAGTAGCCTGGTGGGCTGCAGTCTCCTTCTCCAATGCATGAAAGTGAAAAGTGAAAGTGAAGTCACTCAGTCATGTCCGACTCTTTGTGACCCAATGGACTGCAGCCTACCAAGCTCCTCCATCCATGGAATTTTCCAGGCAAGAGTACTGGAGTGGGCTGCCATTTCCTTCTCTGACGATACAGAATATTCTGATTCAAATTCTCTGTATTTCTTTTGACCTATTCTAATCATCTTTGGGTACTCTAGGAGCATTTAAAATTTTTATTTATGTAGATCTTGTCATTTCTTGTTAGATTTATTTTTAAATATTTGTTGTTGTTCAGTCACTCAATTGTGTCTGACTCTTTTTAACCCCATGGACTGCAGGAGGCCAGGCTTCTCTGTCCTTCAGCATCTCCTGGAGCTTGCTCAAATTTATGTCAATTGAGTCAGTGATGCCATCCAACCATTTCGTCCTCTGTTGTTCCCTTCTCCTCCTGCCTTCAATCTTTCCCAGCATCAGGGTCTTTTCTAAAGAGTCAGCTCTTTGCATCAAGTGGTCAAAATATTGGAGTTTCAGCTTCACCATCATCCTTCCAGTGAATATTCAGGGCTGATTTCCTTTAGAATTGACTGGGTTGATCTTGCAATCCAAAGAACTCTCAAAAGTCTCTCTAAGACAAAGTTCTAATGCATCAGTTCTTCAGCACTCAGCTTTGTTTATAGTTTAACTCTCACATCCATACATGATTACTAGAAAAACCATAACTTTGGCTAGACTGACCTTTGTTCGCAAAGTAATACCTCTGCTTTTTAATACACTGTCTAGGTTGGTCATAGCTTTTCTTGTAAGGAACAAGGTCTTTTAATTTTATGGCTGCCATCACTATCTGCAGTGATTTTGGAGCCCAAGAAATAAAGCCTATCACTGTTTCCATTGTTTCCTCATCTCTTTGCCATAAAGTGATGGGATTCCATGATCTTAGTTTTCTGAATGCTGGGTTTTAAGCCAGCTTTTTCAGTCTCTGCCTTCACCTTCATCAAGAGGCTCTTTAGTTTCTCTTCACTTTCTGTCAAAAGGGTGTTGTCATCTACATATCTGAGGTTATTGATATTTCTCCTTGTAATCTTGATTCCACTTGTGCTTCATCCAGCCTGGCTAAATATTATATCTATCCTATTGCTGTTAGAAATTTGAGTTTTCCCACTTTTTTATGTCCTTTAACTGAATGCTATTTACATGTATGAAAACTGTGATTTTATGTCTAAAAATTTTTTTGCCTAGATAGTTATAATTTTTCTTTATTATTGGTAATATTTTTTCAAAATTATTTTCTGAATTTCAAGTGTACAATGATATTTATTATAAGAACCTTCCAATTTTTCCATTATAGATCTCTTTTTAGTTCTCTAATTTTTTGGCTGATAAATCAAAAGTACTAAATAGTGATTGTGATTATATATGTCATTGCTTGACTTTTGTGATTATTCATATAGTTTTTAAGTACAATGTTCTTTGAATTTGAAATATGTATGCCTTACTATTTCAGTACAAACTTTGTGAAAAAGTGAAAGTGTTAAACAACAAGTCATGTCTGACTCTTTGTGACCCCATGGCCAGGCTCCTCTGTCCATGGGATTTTCTAGGCAGGAATGCTGGAGTGGATTGTTGTTTCCTCCTTCAGAGGTCTTCCCAACCCATGGATCAAACCCTGGTTCAACACATTACAGGATGATTCTTTATTGTCTGAGTATTTCTTATTTTTGATTTAAAATATCAAAGACTTTTTTTTTTAACATTGAGTAAAATGTACATGGAGAAGGAAAGGTCAACCCACTCCAATATTCTTGCCTGGGAATACCCATGGACAATGAACCTGGATGTCTACAGTTCATAGGGTCACAAAGATTCAGACATGACTGAGCAACTGAACACATGCACACACAAAATGTCCATATAATTTTTCTTATTTGATTTACATGTCACGTCACTCATTTCTTAACATTTATGTGTACCTATATTTCTGGAATAAAATTCCTTAACNAGTGAACTCTGGGAGTTGGTGATGGACAGGGAGGCCTGGCATGCTGCGATTCATGGGGTCACAAAGAGTTGGACGTGACTGAACTGAACTGATGTTGGAAACATTCTGTATATTACGTTATTGAATGAGAACATACTAATAGGTTTGGGAGAACGTGGAATACCTGCTTATATATAACACAGAGGCCAGGGAGGCCAAAGAGACTGCAGAGTATTTACATTCCTGTGTCCCAAATGTGAGGTAAACAAAACGTTTGGAGCTTCAACTGTTTGAAGAAGATCTGGTGGTTCTCAGGTGAGTAGACAGCACTCTCAGGAGCCCAGGTTAGAGGGATCCTGCTAGGTCATGACATCGTTAAATAAGCCATATGGAAGTGAAGGCAACAGTCAGAAAGAGTCAAGTGAAGTATGTATGAAGAGAGGCAGTTCCTCTTTGAGGGAGAATCTAAATGGAACCTGAATAGGTTGGGTACAGGACAATAAAGAAGAGCATAGGAAGAAGGCTGGTTATAACCAAAAAGAATACATTGAGCCTGCGTGTTCATGTCTTCCTGCGGCAATTGTCCCAGCCAGACAAATGAACCAGAGATTCGTGACTTCGTATTGTCTTCCCTGTCCTGTCTGCTGTCATCTGTGCCTTGGGAGAAATTTCAGGGAGACAATATCACCTTACATTGAAAAGTAAAGCTCTTCTGGAAAATGTGATGTGTTTTGTTTGGAATTAATTACTTATTTAGCTTATGTTTATCAAGCATTTACTGTAGGCAAGTTACTAAGTCTTTAATCTTTCCATCAGTCTCTAAAAAGTCAGCTTTATTGCTCTCATTTTATAGATGGAAAAAACTGAGATTTGGCGAAGTTGGCCCAGCCCAAAGCCACAGCCAGGCTCTGTCCTTTAGCCTGTGCTGTTGCCATGGTGACATGCTGTGGCTCAGGGATTCCTGCTGCCCACTGCCCACATGGCAGTGGCAGTATGACTGTCCAGGGATTCAGAGCACTGCTTCTGAGGTTAGCCTGTCTTGGTTTGAATCATGATTCCATGACTTAGGCAAACCAGACAAGCCTGTGTAGGCCTGTTTCTTCTTTCCAAAAAATGGGCACAACAACTTACTGAAGAGCCTGGGGTGATGAAAATGGCAGGTCATGTTTCTTCTTGGTTTTCATGATGTGCTGTGAGGCTGCTCTTAGAGCCTTCTTTGGAAACATCAAACAGCTTTCCAGGGGCTTTGAATTCAAGGTAGAAGCTAAACTCATGGCATCTTTCCCAAACTAGCCTACTACTTCCACCAGAACAAAAGTATCATGATCAATTGAATTCAGAAGCTAGCTTTTACAGAATCGCAATGCAAAACACCGTGTTAAAAACTGTAAACACTATGTTAAAAGCTGTAAACACCATGTTAAAAGCTGTAAACACCATGTTAAAAACTGTAAACACCATGTTAAAAACTGTAAAGAAATTTTCTTCAGTTCATCGTCTTCTACCTTGATTTGGCCATGGAAGCAGTTAACATGGTGACTGTGTACACAGGAACAGAAAACTTTCATGCTTGCAGCCTTGTCCGTTATGCTTTCACCTTTGGCAAGTCTCTTAACCTCTTTATGCCCTAGTTTATTCATCTGTAAATTCAGAACCATAACCATGTTTTCTTTACAGCATAGTTTGGTGGATGAAATGCATGGAAAATTACAGACATCTAGTAGATCTTAATAAGTTTTGAGCTCATCATTATCACAACTAGTTTTTAAGAGTCTAAACACTGAAACCATCATATGTATGTTCTGTAATATGGCCTAAATATTTTTTCTCTCTTTGTTTCATCACTGATGTTGTAGGTATGTACCTTTTTATTAAATGTGGCTTTAAATTGTGGACTTGGGCGGATAGGATAGGGATAGCTGAGAAAAAGGAAAGAGGGCCTCAGGATGGCTTAGAGGATTAAATGAGGTCATGGACTTGGGAAAGTAAAGTAGAAACTACTGCATCAATGAAATAGTAATTATCTCTCTTATTGAAGCGTTCAAACATGCGGTGATGGGAGAGGTGGGCCCTGTGATAGGCATTCTGGTGAGGGGCCTGCTGCCACTGACCTCCCAGCTTTGATGACCCCTCAGCCTCCACCCTCTTTTGAATCCTCTCGCAGCCATTCACTCTGCTGCTTCTAAGAGATACTGCCAGAGGCAAGGAAATTAAATTAAAGCTCATTTTAAAAGAGTGAGTATGCTGTGAGTCCCATCTGCCCTTCTTTCTGAGAAAGATCAAAATGGGTTTGCAGCTCTTCTTGGTAGTAAGCCTGTCTCTTAGATAGATCTCATTTATTTGAAGTCCTCATTAATGATATCTGTACAGATAGGGCAGAAATAAAACTTCTAGGGATCAAAAGCTAGAAAATCATTAATTTGCTTCCTTGTGTCACTGTCAGCCCAACCATAGCTACAGGTGACCCGCTGATTATTGTTAATTAATTAGCTAATGCATGTGCTCATTAATTCATTATATGTATGTTGAGTGGTTAAAAAATATCAGGTATGCGCTCTATGAGAGCAAATGAGGTGACTGAGGCTTGGTCTCTACCCTGGAATTTCTTAAAATTCAGTTGGAAAGAAAATGCATGTGTACAGATAACTTTTTCTCGAGGTAATTTTCCAAATGTGTAATAGATATGTAACAGGATAAGGTTTAGGTGCTTATAGCATCTCCCCTTTCATATAGTTTCCCTTTATGTCTACCTTAATTTCCCTCCTCCAGTCCCCTGGGGAGTGTGTTCCTCTGCCAGATGGTTTCTAGGCTTGTGTGTGTGTGTTTGTGAGAGAGACGGACAGGGACACAGAAGGGAGGGGTGAGGAAAGCAAAAGAGAAAAAGAGGGAATCAGAAAATGTACAGAGAAGGACAAAACAAAGACTTGCTGGAGAAGTTTGTCTTACTTACATAATAAAGATGGGAGAGAGCAAAGCCGCAAATAAAGTAATGAAGAGCTGGGATAAAGAGATGCTTTGTGACGGGAGGGAGTCTGGCGTTTGAGGGCTCCATGGATATAGGGAATGAGAGAATTTTTGTTTGTTTGTTTTGCCTTTGCAGGCTCTGCTTTTTCACACAGCACCACTCTGAGACTGAATCCTCTTCAGAGGGTTATAGACACGGAGTCACAGTGGAGTTTGGANAGAGACAGCTCCATGGATATACGGAATGAGAGAATTTTTGTTTGTTTGTTTTGCCTTTGCAGGCTCTGCTTTTTCACACAGCACCACTCTGAGACTGAATCCTCTTCAGAGGGTTATAGACACGGAGTCATAGTGGAGTTTGGAGGAGAAAGGGTCCTTCTGGTAGGGATGGCTGGGAAACATCATGGAGTTGATGGCTTTTGAACTGGGCCTGAAAGAAATGGATAAATTTTGTTATATACTGAAGGAGTCTATAGAGAGACTGTGTGGTGAGCAGGGGGGCACTTTTAATACAAAATAGCAAGGTGGAACAAGTCTTTAGGAGATACTGTTGCAAGTACTCTGGGTTTAATAGGCAGTAATGAAATAAGGCAATGGCACCCCACTCCAGCACTCTTGCCTCGAAAATCCCATGGACGGAGAAGCCTGGTGGGCTGCAGTCCATGGGGTTGCGAAGAGTCGGACACGACTGAGCGACTTCACTTTCACTTTTCACTTTCATGCATTGGAGAAGGACATGGCAACCCACTCCAGTGTTCTTGCTTGGAGAATCCCAGGGATGGGGGAGCCTGGTGGGCTGCCGTCTATGGGGTCGCACAGAGTCGGACACGATTGAAGCGACTTAGCAGCAGCAGCAGCAGCAATGAAATAAGGGAGCTGCAATTCATGGGGTTGCAAAGAGTCGGACACACTGAGCAACTGAACTGAACTGAACTGAATGAAATAAGACCAGAAAAGCTGGCTGAAGGTAGATATCAATGAAGCAGCTTCTAACACAACACTGATTGTTGTCACAATATGTCAAAAATTAAAAAAAAAATTACTGGCATATAGTTGCTTTTCAATGTAGTGTTAGCCAAAGTGAATCAGCTGTAGATACACACATATCCCTCTGTTTTAGACTTCCTTCCCATTTAGATCTCCACAGAGTAAAATTCCCCATACTATACAGAAGGCTCTTGTTAGTTATTGATTTTATACATCGTATTAATGGGCATATATGTCAACCCCAGTCTCCCAATTCATTCCACCCCCTTCTTTCCCCTTGTTATCCATACACTTGCTCTCTACGTCTGTGCCTGTATTTCTTCTTTGTGAATAAGATTGTCTATACTTTCTTCATTTGACTTGATAGTTAGGTACCTGGGCTTGATGTTTGACATTTTGTGGTTGTGAACATGAGATCCACCCAGGTTAAGGAAGATTAGTCCTCACTGTGACTGGGGCTGTTGGCAGGGTGATTCCAGAAGTGAGTTTCTATTGCAGTTTCAAAGGAGGCAAATCCTCCCTCTTACCTTCATAAAATCATCAGATAGGCACATCGCCGATGCTCTGGCACCTGGAGTGCTGTAACCTGAGTGAATGAACCAGGGATGAGAGGGAATGTCGGAGATGATTTATCACTGCAGTAGCAGTGGAATCCATCTCGCCTTGTATCTTCTCTGGCTGTAAGGCAGTTGTCATCCTCCTTGGACATCCAGATGTAACACAGCCCTATTCTTCTGAAGCCTAGTGCCCCAGCCACTTTTTCCTTTCTCTTGAACTCTGACAACTTTCCAATAAATCCTGTTTACCTTAAGTTATTCAAAACATATTTATATTCCTTGCAACCAAGAACTTCAAGGATTCTTGGTTGTCCACCCAAAGCTGTCCATTGTCACGCTATGAGGGGAGCAATGTCAAGTAAATCATCAGGCCCTTCCTTACTGAGATTAGGATGTTGACAAGCTCTCAGGGAGTTCTGTCTTTGCAGCAATTTTTTTCTGGGTCCCTGAGAAGATGCTTGCTGAATAACCTCCCTGGGAGCAATGCAGGATAATGACCATGCTTTTCTAGATATGAGAATGGGGGGTCTTGGAAGGTTAAGTGATGAAACCCAAACCCTAGAGCCAATTGGTTCTTGTGCTTAGTTGCTCAGTCGTGTCTGACTCCTTGTGACCCCATGGAGTGTAGCCCACCAGGCTTCTTTGTCCATGGGGATTCTCCAGGCAAAAATACTGGAGTGGGTTGCCACATCCTCCAACAGTGGATCCTCCCAATCCAGGAATCGAACCCAGATCTCCTGCACTGCTGGTGATTCTTTACCATCTGAGCCACCAAGAATACTGAGCCCAAGAATACTGGAGTAGGTAGCCTGTCCCTCCTCCAGGGATCCTCCCAACCCAGGAATCAGACTGGGCTCTCCTCTTTACCAGCTGAGCTACCAGAGGGCTCTCCCCTGCATGACAGGCAGACTCTTTACCAGCTGAGCTACCAGAGGGCTCTCCCCTGCATTTCAGGCAGACTCTTTACCAGCTGAGCTACCGGGGAAGCCCCAGTTGTTTCTTAATCCAAGGTTTAAAACGTCAGGCATCTGGCTTATAGGTGTGTCTACCTCTGGGAATTTTACACTTATTTGTGGATTAAGAGCACAAAGACCTTAGTTTTGTGTCTTCGAAAGAGCAAAGCTCCTTCATTCTGAAGCAGGTGCTAGGGGAGTTGCCTTGGATCCTTCTGTGATGCCCTCTGATTGCAAGGTCAGGGGCTCACACGAGCTCCCTTTAGCAGGTTTGCTTTCCCACTAACTTAGAAGACACCCGATGATCCTTTACGTCTGTCACAAATCCTTCTCCTGCTGGGGGTGTGACCACAGCTTTCTTCAGGCTCTTCATACAGCTCGACACAGAAAGAAAAAAAAAAATGAATGAATACTTTCCTTTGGCTGATTCAGTGCAATGCCTGACCCCTGACCCCATCCGACCCTCATCAAAAGGGATGCTGGTTGTCTTTGGAGTATAATGACAGTTCCTTCTTTTTTATTAACTAGTATTTACCAATGTTTCTTCCCTTGTATCGAAGGAAACCTTGCTCATTTTCAGAAAAATTGTCAACTGCAGGAAAAGAAGCAGAAGAAAATCACTGATAATTCTACCATTCAGAAATTACCATTTGTGATAGACATGCTTCTAGGCTCTTTCCTATACACTAGGACATATGAATGTAAATATGCACACATAATATATACATATATTTACATATTACACATGTATACATATGTGTAACATACATTAAAATAATTTCCATATAATTCTATCCCTGTTTTTATAATTTTCTTTTCATCATACCAGGAACATTCCTTCATGATTCTCAAGGGCTGTGTAGTATTTTAATCATATTGACACATTGCATTTCTATCTGACATATACCATGTTGTTAAACATTAGGTTGCCATTTTGGCTACTCACTCCAGTGCTCTAGCCTGGAGAATTCCATGGGCTGTGTAGTCCATGCAGTTGCAAATAGTCAGATATAACTGAGCGACTTCCCTTTCACTTTCTTTTGACTATGTAAAGGATAGTGCTCCTCTTTGATTGTATTTTATTTAGGTAAATTTTTAGCAGTAGAATTGCCGGGTCCTTTAGGAGATGCTCAAGGGATAGATTTAGCTTCCTAAAACTAGGCTTCTTGACCTTCTTTTAAAATTGCTTTGCAGTTGAACAAGTGTCTTAGTCCATTTAAGCTACTCTAACGAAATAGCGCAGGCTGAGTAGCTTATAAAAAGCAGACATTCATTTCCTAGAGTTCTGGAGGCTGGAAGTCTGCCAGCAAAGTGCCAGAGTGGTTGTGTGGAGGCCTTCCTCTGGATCTCAGACTTGTTGACTCCTCAGGTGGTAAAGGGATAAGTAGGCTCTCTGGGGACTCTTTAATAAGAGCATCAATCCCTTTCATGAAGGCTCTGTCCTGATGTTCAAAGTTTCTAACTACTGATATCATCACCTTCAGGTTTATGAATTTGGGGGAATTACAAGTATTCAGACCATAGCAACAAATTACCTCGAGATGGAGCACAGTGGTATGAGAAAGGTATTAGCCGCAGAGAATGCACAGCCGGGTTATGAAGAGTTGACTAAAACTCACAGCTTTAAAGAGTTAGCAGCAATGTCCAATGGAGGGAGGCTTTCAGGCCCTAATTTAGGCAACAGGGAGTGTTAGTGAAGGTCAAGTACAGACAAACAGAGCTCAAGGTCCAGGGCTGATCAAGGCCACACTTTTGGAAGCAGGGACCTTCTATGGGTGCCTTGTGAGAAGGTTATAACAGTCCTCAGTTCTTTGACAACAATAATAACCCTCTTGATTTATGCCCAGCTGCCCAAAACATCCACCCAGATGTGTGCTTTAGCATTTGGCTCACTTGCTAAGCCTCTTCCCATTAACTGCACAATCTCTGCATATAAATAAACTCTAGACTATTTCTGCCATCTGTTGTTCTCATGGCTCTTGGGAACATGGAAATCCCAGACACTGTGTGAATTGCTTTGTGATCATGTGGGTCCAGGGCCATTTGAAATTTCCTTTTACCTGTCTACTCACAGAGCTGGTATGTGAGAGTCTCTATCTACTGGAATGGAACCCCGGAAACAAAACACCCTTAAGTTACTGCTGGAGGATACCTAAAGTATTTTGATTGTTTGTGTCTCTATAATACCTAGCTTAGTATGGATTTCCTCAGAGACAAAGTTTCAAACGCAAGCAGTGTATTGGAAGGTGGAAGGGAAATGGGTCAGTAAGAGAGAAGTGATATGGGGAAGGGACAGCAGCCACCAGAGTGCATGCCATTAGTCCAGAGGCACCGGGAGGGCTGGGGCGCAATTCCCTGGGGAGACTGAAGTACGCTGACTGCAAGCCTCAGAATTATCCTCATCCGGAAAGCAGGTGCGTGATGAGAACAGACGCACCGGAGATGTACTGAGGCCAACATCTATGAAAGGACCGAGGGAGTGCGGGCAGAAGCTGGGCGGGAGAACTTTCAGACCACATGACTCACCTGACACTTGGGGAAGGAGAAGGGGGAAGAGGAGCAGGTAGGAAGAGCCTCAGATCACAGCACGGTCCTGGGAAAACCTCAGCGAGGCTAATAGAGAGTCCCCAAGCAGAGTCGCCCATTGAGGCAGGAACGGGTTCATGGTGGCACCCCTACCGTGCCCTGTCGCCGGCAGAGTGTTGTCTTGTCTGGAAACATAGTTTTCCTTGTAACTCACTGGCCACGCCCTTTCAGTTCTTTTTGCTGGTCTGTCTTTCTCTTCCAGATCTCTACATGTTGGAGTTCCCAGACCATCTCTTTCTTTTTCTGTATATTCTCACTCACTAAGTTCCCTGAAAATGTCAGGGCTTTAAATATCATTTATATACTCATGATTTCCAAATTTATATCTCCAGTCCAGACCTTCCCTCTGAGCTTTGCACTTACACACACAGCTGCCTATTTGGATGTCTAATAGGCATCCCAAAGTTATTAAGAGCAAAATGGAGCTAAAACACAACTCAGGGTTGTACATTGTTTTTATCTATTTTTATTTATTTCTCCTTTATCTGAATGTATGCTTCAATAAAGACAGGGATTTTCTATGTTGTATCATGTTCTAGCCACAAAAATAACACATAATAGTGTCTATATATATATATATTTAAAAACTATAAATATATTGTTGAAGTATTGTTGACTTACTATGTTTCAGGTGCACAGCACGGTGATGCAGTTAAACAAATACACATAGATTATTTTTGAAATTATTTTCCATCATAGGTTATTACAAGATATTGACTATAGTTCCCTATAGTAAACATTTATTACATATCTATTTTTTAATTAGAAATCTAGCATCCTATTCATATTAAGTCAAACAAGTGGAATGAAAATGTCATGATTTATTTAGTTAGGCAAAAATTCATGAGCTTTCTATATGTTTCTATAACAAATATATATATTATATATATTTATATATATGTATACAAAAGCTTTTCTACTACACTTGATAAAGTCTTGAGAAAAAACATTAAAAAAAACAGATGGAGAAAGTAGAGAACAAAAACTAAATGAAATGGGAGCATTAAATATGAAGTAGAAAAAGTGAAGCAAACTAGGTAAAAGATCCTCATATAGTCCAGTTGTTTTTAGACATGACTGTTCATTAGAAACATATCTGGAGCTCTGCGGAAAAAAACCGGTATCTGGACATTTGCATTTTTCAAAAAACTTCAAGATTTTGATAAGCATCTGAATTTTAAAAAGTGATTATGCTCCTGCTGCTAAGTCGCTTGTTTCATGTCTGACTCTGTGCGACCCCATAGATGGCAGCCCACCAGGCTTCCTCATCCCTGGGATTCTCCAGGCAAGAACGCTGGAGTGGGTTGCCATTTCCTTCTCCAATGTATGAAAGTGAAAAGGGAAAGTGAAGTTGCTCAGTAGTGTCTGACTAGTAGTGACATCATGGACTGTGGCCCACCAGGCTCCTCTGTCCATGGGATTTTCCAGGCAAGAGTACTGGAGTGAGGTGCCATTGCCTTCTCTGAAAAGTGATTATAGGTTTGTTGTTTTTTTTTTAAGATGCTAGATTTGTGATATAGAGTTCTATTATTTTTCTGTTGACCAATCATGATACAATGGTATTAAGTGAGTGATAGTTACATAATCACAATAATAAAATATGTCTATCAATTTTCACAATCAATAGCCAGGCACAAAGTAAAATATAATTACAATTGCAAGCCATAATGGGAACATGATTAATTTAACAGTATAAAATAATTATATGCAAGTTTGGTGAGGGTCAGGCAGAATCATGTGGTAAGTGAAAGTGCATACAGGCCTGGGTTTTCATTCACCCAGCCAGTCGATGTCTTTTGGTTGGTGCATTTAATCCATTAACATTTAAGGTAATTATCGATCTGTATCAATGCCAAAGAATGCTCAAACTACTGCACAATTGCACTCATCTCATATGCTAGTAAAGTAATGCTCAAAATTCTCCAAGCCAGACTTCAGCAATACGTGAACTGTGAACTTCCAGATGTTCAAGCTGGTTTTAGAAAAGGCAGAAGAACCAGAGATCAAACTGCCAACATCT
>SJYX01003191.1:27633-48878 GCA_006410675.1 Oreotragus oreotragus
CCTGGGGCTTCTCTGGGGGCTCTCAAGGTAAAGAATCTGCCTTCACTGCAGGAGACCCGGGTTCAATCCCTGGGTTGGGAAGATCCCCTGGAGCAGGAAATGGCAACCCACTCCAATATTCTTGCCTGGAGAATCCCATGGACAGAGGAGCCTGAGGGGCTACAGTCTGTGAAATCCCAGAGTTGGATGGGCCTGAGTAAAGAATATGTTTACTTCACAGGGACTTTCCCAGTTGTCCAGTTCAATTCAGTCGCTCAGTCGTATCCAGCTCCTTGCTACTCCATGGACTGCAGCACTCCAGGCTTCCCCGTCCATCACCAACTCCTGGAGCTTGCTCAAACTTATGTCCATCAAGTCAGTGATGCCGTCCAACCGTCTCATCCTCCGTTGTCCCCTTCTCCTCCTGCCTTCAATCTTCCCTAGAATTATGGTCTTTTTCAGTGAGTCAGTTCTTCACATCAGGTGGCCAAAGTATTGGAGTTTCAGTCTCAGCATCAGTCATTCCAATGAATTTCAGGACTGATTTCCTTTAGGATTGACTGGTTTGATATCTTTGCAGACTCAAGAGTCTTCTCCAACACCGCAGTTTAAAAGCATCAATTCTTTGGTGTTCAGCCTTCTTTATGGTCCAACTCTCCCATCCATACCTGACTACTGGGAAAACAACAGCTTTGACTAAATGGATCTTTGTCAGCAAAGTAATGTCTCTGCTTTTTTATATGCTGTCTAGGTTGTTCATAGCTTTTCTTTCAAGGAGCAAGTGTCTTTTAATTTCATGGCTGCAGTCACCACCTGTAGTGATTTTGGAGCCCCCAAAAATAAAGTCTGTCACTATTTCCATTTTTTCTCCATTTATTTGCCATGAGTGATGGGACCAGATGCCATGATCTTTGTTTTCTGAATGTTGAGTTTTAAGCCAACTTTTTGACTCTCCTCTTTCACTTTCATCAAGAGGCTCTTTAGCGTTTCTTCACTTTCTGCCATGAGGGTGGTGTCATCTGCATATCTGAGGTTATTGATATTTCTCCCGGCAGTCTTGATTCCAGCTTGTGCTTCATCCAGCCTGGAATTTCAAATGATATACTCAGCATATAAATTAAATAAGCAGGGTGACGATCTACAGCCTTGATGTACTCCTTTCCCAGTTTAGAACCAGTCTCTTGCTCCATGTCCATTTCTAGGTATTGCTGCTTCTCAGAGAAGATTTCTCAGGAGGCAGGTAAGGAGATCTGGTATTCCCATTTCTTTAAGAATTTTCCACAGTTTATTGTGATCCACACAGGCAAAGTCTTTGGCATAGTCAATAAAGCAGAAATAGATGTTTTTCTGAAACTCTCTTGCTTATTCTATGTTCTAACAGATGTTGGCAGTTTGATCTCTGGTTCCTCTGACTTTTCTAAAACCAGCTTGAACATCTGGAATTTTATAGTTCAGGTACTGTTGAAGCCTGACTTGGAGAATTTTGAGCATTACTTTGCTAGCATGTGAGATGAGTACAATTGTGTGATAGTTTGAACATTCTTTGGCATTGCCTTTCTTCAGGATTGAAATGAAAACTGACCTTTTCCAGTCCTGTGGCCTTTGATGAGTTTTCCAAATTTGCTGACATATTGAGTGCAGCACTTTCACAGCATCATCTTTTAGGATTTGAAACAGCACAGCTGGAATTCCATCACCTCCACTAGCTTTGTTTATAGTGATGCTTCCTAAGGCCCACTTAACTTCCCATTCCAGGATGTCTGGCTCTAGGTGACTGATCACACCATTGTGGTTATCTGGGTCATGAAGATCTTTTTTGTTTAGTTCTTCTGTGTATTCTTGCCACCTCTTCTTAATATCTTCTGCTTGTTAGGTCCATACCATTTCTGTCCTTTATTGAGCCCATCTTTGCAGAAATATTCCTTTGGTATCTCTAATTTTCTTGAAGAGATCTCTTGTCTTCCCCATTCTATTATTTTCTTTTATTACTTTGCGTCGATCACTGAAAAAAGTTTTCTTATCTCTCCTTGCTATTCTTTGGAACTCTGCATTCAGATGCGTGTATCTTTCTTTTTCTCCATTGCCTTTCACTTCTCTTCTTTACAGCTATTTGTAAGGCCTCCTGGTTTTCCAGTGGTTAATACACCACACTCACAATGCATGGAAACCCAGTTCAATCCTTAGTCAGGGAACTAGATCCTGCATGCCGCAGCAGAGATTGAAAATTCTGGTTGCTGCAAATAAGACCTGGTGCAGCCAAATAAATACATTATTTTACAAAGTTAGAGTCTTTGAGCCTTTTATAAACCATCCTAGAAACAACATTTTAGGAAATGGAATCACATAATCAGAACACCAGGGCTTCCCTTGTGGCTCAGACGGTAAAGAATCTTCCTGCAATGCAGGAGACTTGAGTTCGATCCCTGGGTTGGGGAAGAGCCCCTGGAGGAGGGCATGGCAACCCATTCCAGTATTCCTGCTTGGAGAATCCCCATGGACAGAGGATTCTGGCGGGCTACAGTCCATGGGGTTGCAGAGTCAGATAGGAGTGAGCAACTTGCACTTTCACTTTCAATCAGGACACCGAAGCAATAGGTTGGAGGATGCAGGCGGGCCTGGAAATCCCATGTTTGGTTGACTGTGAGAGCAGTTCAGATGAGCCACAGGGAAAAAAATGTTGGGGACATTTCAAGTTGAAGGAAAGGCAGAAATAGATATAATTGAGAGGTGAACCTTGAAAGGTCTGGTGACCACCTGGACATGGGTAGTGAGGGAGAGGGAAGTATTAAAGTATAAGAAAAAATTTGAAGACAGATGTTTGTAGGAGAGGATAGACTGGAGGCTGAAAAACCTAATACTTGTAAGGAGGAGCTAGGTAAGGAGAACGAATGAAGTGAAGGGTGAGATTATGGAAACTTCCCTGTCTGCTAAAGGGAACAGCCTCTGCTCAGCTTCCACTAGCCATTACCAGGGGAACATTTATGTCTAATGGTATCAGATCTTTCCATTTTTAAGAGAAACTAAATTTCAAATTTTAGACCAATTTCTCCTGATTTATTTCTTTAAATCTCATTTTTAAAAAAAGTAAAGTTTTTGTTTGTGTGGGGAAAACAAAACAGAGGATGGGAGTTGAAAACTCATGATGCATTGGTAATCTTCCTGATTGCCTGATATTCTTGTCTTTATATCTTCTAAAATTGCTGTTGATGTTTCCATTTAAAACATTTACATGCACTTATCCAATTGCTTTAGGATGAACACTGCCTACTTACTGATTACCATTAGTACATATCCCAAGCACATGATCCCTTTGTGTCTGTCTCCTAGGGGTTTCTTTTGCAAGATATATATTTTAAGACACTTTCAGATGTGATCAATGCATCCAAAATATGGATTCAGAGATAAATGGACAGTTTTTCAAACTGAGAGATATATGTGTATGCATGTGTGTTTTTCTGTTATTTATGTTAGTTTCAAGGGAAAAATGCAGACAGTTGTATTTTTGAATAGACAACTTCTAGGATTTGAAATGTAAGAGCACAAAGGAGGAAACTTTAGAGGTCTAGATAAGAGCACAAAGAGAAGATCTGGGTAAAAGAACTTAAACTGGATATTAACAAGCTGGGTTTTCAACCCAACCATAAAATCCCATACCTTCTGAATGGGGTAGGATGATAGCTCAATTGACTTTAATTGATATCTTTTAAGAAATACTTTGGCCACCTCATGCGAAGAGTTGACTCATTGGAAGACTCTGATGCTGGGAGGGATTGGGGGCAGGAGGAGAAGGGGACAACAGAGGATGAGATGGCTGGATGGCATCACTGACTCAATGGATGTGAGTCTGTGTGAGCTCAGGGTGATGGACAGGAAGTCCTGGCATGTTGCGCTTCATGGGGTCGCAAAGAGTCAGACACGACTGAGCAACTGAACTGAACTGAACTGAAGAAATACTGAAAGAAAAAATACACTTGGCTCAGAGGCTGACGCGTCTGCCTCTAATACGGGAGACCTGGGTTCGATCCCTGGGTCGGGAAGATCCCCTGGAGAAGGAAACGGCAACCCACTCCAGTATTCTTGCTTGGAGAATCCCATGGACGTAGGAGCCTGGTGGGCTACAGTCCATGGGGTTGCAAAAAGTCGGACACGACTGAGCGACTTAACTAACTAAACTAACTAACTATAAGGTAGAATGAAAATATCATTTACAAAAATTCAGATATTTCAAGATAAGCATCCCCATCCAATCTATGCGTAATTGGTCTTTAGGTAGCAAGCTTTGTTGTCATTGAAACAATGGAAATATTTTTTGATGGACATATAATTTGTTGAGGTTTTGAAAAAGTAAGATTATTTCATTACTGAGAAAAAGCTAATGGCAGAGAGAAGAGTATTAGGCATAATTCCAAAGGCAAAATGGATTGATTAATTTTTCTCTCAATCATCTCATCTTCCCAAGCTCTTCATCTTACAGATGGTTGCCTGGTAACCTGTTGATTATCAGGGATGGTCATGGCATATCAACATTGAGGGTTCAACTAATTGTGTATGTGATTCGTGCTCTCTTTCAAGCTGAGTAGGTAGTGATGGATGACTCTCTGGTCTAAGAGGAAGGGCTTTTTTGGTATAAGGAAAGAAGACTGGATATCATATGAAAACCCTGCCTCTATCATATACTGGCTGTGACTCTTGGGAAAGTTATTTGACCTCAGACAGCCTTAGGTTTCCTCATCTGTACAATGGAGATAACTTTAGTTTTTGACTCTCGAAGTTGTGAATCTTATATGAGATCATGCATTAAAATATACAAACACAAGATATTAGTAGAATTATTTTTAATATTAATAGCACTACAATCATTTACTAAAATGAATAAGGCATGCTATTATTGGAGACTAGCTGAAGTTATTTGTTATTGCAGGCTGAATTAAATAGCTACTGATAAACTTTTATGAACTGTGTGGAAACCCTTAGCTGAAATATAGAAGACCTGACTGTGGCCAGTTAAAGCCAGGAGTTCACTGAAGGATATTCATGGTGCATATATTCAAAGTGACTCAAGTCCTTCATTCCTGCCTATTAAAACCTGACAAAATATTTTTGTTAGAATAGGGAGCGATCCACTATCTAGTAGATACAAAGATCTGTGAAATCCACCAAGTGAGCAGTGCATCTTGCTTGCTCCAGCTCATGCTCAGTTGCCTCCGACTCTTTGTGACCCCAGAGAACATAGCCTGCCAGGCTCCTCTGTCCATGAGATTTTCAGGTAAGTATGCTTGAGTGGGTTGCCATTTCCTACTCCAGGGGATCTTCCATACTCAGGATTGAACCTGTGTCTCCTGCATCTGGTGCATTGGCAGGTGGATTCTTTACCACTGAACCACCTGGGAATTGGTAGTGCCACCAGGATAAGGTAATTCCCTGCCTGCACAAGTCTACGGATTCCTAGAGATTCCACGTGCTGAGCTTAATCACTCAGTCAAGTCCAACTCTTTGTGACCCCATGGTCTGTAGTCCCCCAGGTTCCTCTGCCTATGGGAATTCTCCAGGTAAGAATACTGGAGTGGGTTGCCATGCCTTTCTCCAGGGGATTCTTTACTGTCTGAGCCACCAAGGAAGCCCAGACATTCCATAAGTCCTCTAAATGCAGTGGAGATCTTGTGCACTCTGCTGGGGAGCATAGCAGAAAAAAAGACCCTTAACCCCTGAAAACCTGGTTCCAAATACAGCTGCTAGGGAACATCACTTGAAAGATGTATAGAAGACATATTTCTACTGATGCATACAGTTTTCTTTTCCTTTTTGGGGCATTTCCTTAATTTTATGGATTATGCACTGACAGCCCATGCCACCTTGTATTGTACCCCTACCTGCAATAAATTTTCCTCAGAACTGTCTTACAGAAAAATGCATTAAGATATACCTTGGGGTGTGGTGTATAATGGCCAGGGCTGTGAAAGGCAGGAAGAATTTAAGAGAACCATACCCATCCCTTGATTTTGTTTTAGACCGAAAAAGTGCTTCTGAGGAATTACTTCATTTGTGCATTAATTCAATGATTTATGATTAGAAATGGCTGAACACTGAAGATAGTGTGATGTGAGGAACAAGGTCAGTACAATTCTTATCCTTACTGAAGTAATACCACAAAGACACTGTAACAATTAAGTGTCATCCATGCTATGACAGAAAAAGTATAGCCACTTACGGAAATAAGTAGAAAGCACCCCCAATCTAACGGTTCTGGGAAGGTGTTATTATTTTGCTTTTGATTTGTCTCTTCCCCTTTAATGAACTCATTGACTTCTTTGCTCTGTGCTGGGCACCTAGACCAGTTTATGGGTAAAAACAGTGAGGGAACTGACATAGATGTACAGCTGCTTTCATTGCCACTCTAAACTTAGCACCAGTAATAAAGGAGGGTGTATGAGAGCTGGAAATGTGTCTGAAAAGGAAAGCACATGTCCCCATGTCCCTGTTACAGGCAGAGATAGATAGAGCTGTATAGATAATTTTTCATGTGTAACATGAAAATTTTAATTAAGATCTCAGTAGGCATTTAATACAGAACTGCTAAGTGAAGTAGTTTTTCACTTCTCTTGATCAACAATTGTTTTCCGGGGGTGATAAACAGCGTGATTCAGCAGGAGTATGAGCACACACACCTTGCATTCATAGGTAAAAGCCTGCCGGCTGACGACCCTGAGCCGACGAGGAGTCTCTGGGCAGGGACAGGCTTGGTGGGTGGAACAGGCGCGTAGATCGCTGTGGTTCAGGCTGCCGTTTTAGCACAGGCATTCAGAGGTGCCAAGAGCTGGGCAGCATGACAGATAGCAGGGGAGGAAGCCAAGCCAGTTAGGGGTGGCCTCCAATTCATGGTTGACAGCCAGGGGTAATTTGCAGTTAACAGAGCAGGCAAACTCACAGTCCATACATGCATGCTCACTCTGAAAGTGCTCTGCGTGACATTGTCTCAGTGGCGTCTGTGGCTAGCTTTGAACTTTAATCCAGATCTTCCCGACCCAGGGATAGAACTGGGTCTCCTGAATTGCAGGTGGGTTCTTTACTTTCTGAGCTACCTGTGAAACCCCATTGCTAGTATGCCAGTGTCTCTTTATGTTCTCTTAAAGTACTTACCTCACTCAAAGTAGAGAATATGCAATGTATGTGATAGTTTATTCTAGACTTAAGAATGGCCTTTGTTTCGTTTGTATTGAAGTATATTTGATTTATAATGTTGTGTTAGTTTCTGGTGTATAGCAAAGTGATTTATATATATATATAAATATATATATATTCTTTTTCAGATTCTTTTACATTATAGTTTATTACAGAATAGTGAATATAGTTCCCCATGCTCTACAGTAGGACCTTGTTGTTTATCTAGTTTATATATAGTAGTTTCTCTCTCCTAATTCCAATCCTATTTTATCCCCCCCTTCCTCCCTTTGGTAACTATATTCATTTTCTATCACTATGAGACTATTTCTTTTGTAAATAAATTCATTTGTATCATTTAGCTTTAGATTCCAATTATAAGCAGTATCATACAATATATATCTTCCTCTCCCTTCACTTAGTATGATAATCTCAAGATCCATCCATGTTGCTTCAGATGGCAAAGTTTTGTTCTTTTTTATGGCTGAGTAATACTCCATTTAAATATAGTGTATATGTGTGTGTGTACATACCATATCTACAGTGGATACATCTATGAATAGACATTTAGGTTGCTTCCATATCCTGGCTATTGTAAACAGTGCTGCTATGAACACTGGGTGCATGTATCTTTTCAAGTTAGAATTTTCTCCAGATATATACCCAGGAATGAGATTGCTGGATCATATGATGATTCCATTCTTAATTTCTCAAGACATCTGCATACTGTCTTCCAGAGTGGCTGCAACAATTTATATTCCCATCAGTTCTATAGGAGGATTCCCTTTTCCCCAAACCCCCTCAAGCATTTATTGTCTGTAGAATTTTTCAAGCATTAATTTATTTATTTTTGGCCATGCCGGGTCTTCCTTGCTGTGCAGGCTTTTCTCTAGTGGTGCTGAGCGGGGGCCACTCTCTGGCTGCATGCACTGGCTTCTCACTGGGGTGCTGAGCGGGGGCCGCTCTCTGGCTGCGTGCGCTGGCTTCTCACTGGGGCGGCTTCTCTTGCAGAGCTCAGGCTCTAGAGCACTTGGGCTTCAGTGGGGGCAGCACGTGGGCTCAGTACTGCAGCTCCTAGGCTGTAGAGCACAGGCTCAGCAGTTGTGCACAGGCTTAGTTGTTTCCTGGCATGTGGGATCTTCCTGGATCAGGGATCGAACCCACGTCTCCTGCATTGGCAGGCAGATTCTTTCCCACTAAGCCACAAGGGAGCCTCCTGTTGTTTGTCAACTTTTTAATGATGGCCATTCTGACCAGTGTGAGGTAAACGTAAGGCCTTTGAACTTGCCACTCACTCAACCTAAAACCCGGTCCTCAGATTGTCTCACGTCATCTTAAATGTTAGTTCTTCAGAAAGTCTTTCCTGCACCCCTATTTAAAGAAATTAGAGTCAATAACTTTCTTTTATATTGCATTGTTTTATTATCTTATAGCATATATCACTTTGGGGAATTATCTTAGAGTTTATGTAATTCTATTTTTCTTTGTTCTAGGTATTCCCTTTCTGGTCTGGAAACTCTCTGAGAACAAAGACTTTGTCTCCTTCACCACTGGACCTTCAGAGCCTAGAGTAGTCCCTGGCATTTATATCTCTACGTTTCATCAAGGCAAGGGTCATACCTTAGCCAGCTTCCCAAACCTGATGCCCAGCACAGTAAGTGACTCCTATTAATACTAAGTTTATTTAATGAGAAATACAATTGATCTTTATAGAAGTGATCAATAATGAACATTAACTGAGTACCTTGTTGGAAAAAAGTACCAGTTTTCTCATAATCAACTTTTAAATTAATTTAAAACCAGTTGTTATTTTTGTGTATTTGTGTGTTCACCTTGCATTTGAGCATCATCCTGTGGCAAGCGCTTTGAGAAATGAAAGAAAAAAGTGCTAGTAGTCCTTGCCTTTCAAAATCTTCTACTCTGTTTTAGAAGCAGTAGATGAAATACATTCTCCTTTCAAACCTTGAGAAATGATGCCTAGCTGTGTCCTGAATGGTTTTTCTTTTTTTCTGTAAAGAATGAGCAGATGTGTAACAGTAAGAATCAATGAGCAAATAAGAAGAGGTGAATTAGGCGACAGGACATAGAATCGGACATGGCCAATTGTCGAGGGTCTTTGTGTCAGGATGAGGCAATTCGATGACGTAAATCTTTGACTCAAGAAGTAGACTTAATTTATTTTCCACCCAAAGAAACCATTCACTGTTTCCTGTGATCTTAGCATTGTTTCTCACTTCCTTGAGTTGTTCTTGATGTCCCCCTACCTGAAATGCATACTGATATTCCTTGGATGTTTAAAGTCCACTCACTGAAGATAAAGCCAAACATCATCAACTCAATGAAATAGTTGACCACCTCCCTTGCAGTAAGAAACTTCTCCTACTTCTGCATTCCTAGAATGCTTCATTAACTCCTTGCCTGTGACACATGCCTTTTCCATCTTGTATTGCCATTGTTTATATCTGGGTTTGTTTCTCTCCTTTAAACTCTCAGCTCCTCAAGGGTGCACTTATTGCTGATTTAGCTGAGAATAGAACTTTTAGTAATTCATTCAATAAGTATTTACTGAGGATATTACATGTCAGGCAGAGGGCTAGTATTGGAGAAACAGCTGTGAGCAACTAACAGGGACAAGGTAAACACTAGTTTTCCCTACATTTTAGAGTTTAGTAATACAGTATAGTATTAACGGCTTTTATTTGTGGAGTACAACAGACAATTTGATGAGATAATTGTCTTAGCATGAAGATATAGATTTTATTTATTTATTTATTCTGGATACCTACACTTGTTTTCTTCTTCTTCTTTTTAAAGTTAAGTATAGTTCATGTACAATATTATGTAAGTTGCTGCTACTGCTGCTAAGTCGCTTCAGTCGTGTCTGACTGTGCAACCCAATAGACAGGGGCCCACTGTCTCTGGGATTCACCAGGCAAGAACACTGGAGTGGGTTGCAATTTCCTTCTCCAATGCATGAAAGTGAAAAGCAAAAGTGAAGTCACTCCATCGTGCCGACTCTTAGCGACCCCATGGACTGCAGCCCACCAGGCTCCTCCATCCATGGGATTTTCCAGGCAAGAGTGCTGGAGTGCCATTGCCTTCTCTGATTATGTAAGTTACATGAGTACAATATAGTGATTCACAATTTGAAAGGTTATATTTCTTTTGCAGTTAATATAAAATATTTTCCTTATTCCAATATATATCCTTTGTATAATATATCCTTGCAGCTTATTTTATAATAGTTTGTCCCTCTTGACACCACCCTCTTATTTTCTTCCCTCTTCCCTGTCCACACTGGTAACCACTAGTTTGTTTTCTGTACCTGCAAGCCTGCTTCTTTTTTCTTATATTCACTAGATTGTTGTATTTCTTACATTCCACATATAAGTGAGATCATACAGTATTTCTCTCTCTCTGTCTCTCTTGTTTCACTTAGCATGATATCCTCCAAGTTCACCCCTGTTGCTGAAAATGGCGTTATTTCATTATTTTTTATGGCTGAGTAATATTCTGCTGTGTAGATACACCACATCTTTATTCACTCATCTGTTGATGGATACTTCGGTTACTTCCGTATCTTGGCAAATGTAAATCATACTACTATGAACATAGGGGTGCATGTAGGAGGGCTTTTTTTTTTTTTCNTGTTTTATTATCTTATAGCATATATCACTTTGGGGAATTATCTTAGAGCTTATGTAATTCTATTTTTCTTTGTTCTAGGTATTCCCTTTCTGGTCTGGAAACTCTCTGAGAACAAAGACTTTGTCTCCTTCACCACTGGACCTTCAGAGCCTAGAGTAGTCCCTGGCATTTATATCTCTACGTTTCATCAAGGCAAGGGTCATACCTTAGCCAGCTTCCCAAACCTGATGCCCAGCACAGTAAGTGACTCCTATTAATACTAAGTTTATTTAATGAGAAATACAATTGATCTTTATAGAAGTGATCAATAATGAACATTAACTGAGTACCTTGTTGGAAAAAAGTACCAGTTTTCTCATAATCAGCTTTTAAATTAATTTAAAACCAGTTGTTATTTTTGTGTATTTGTGTGTTCACCTTGCATTTGAGCATCATCCTGTGGCAAGCGCTTTGAGAAATGAAAGAAAAAAGTGCTAGTAGTCCTTGCCTTTCAAAATCTTCTACTCTGTTTTAGAAGCAGTAGATGAAATACATTCTCCTTTCAAACCTTGAGAAATGATGCCTAGCTGTGTCCTGAATGGTTTTTCTTTTTTTCTGTAAAGAATGAGCAGATGTGTAACAGTAAGAATCAATGAGCAAATAAGAAGAGGTGAATTAGGCGACAGGACATAGAATCGGACATGGCCAATTGTCGAGGGTCTTTGTGTCAGGATGAGGCAATTCGATGACGTAAATCTTTGACTTAAGAAGTAGACTTAATTTATTTTCCACCCAAAGAAACCATTCACTGTTTCCTGTGATCTTAGCATTGTTTCTCACTTCCTTGAGTTGTTCTTGATGTTCCCCTACCTGAAATGCATACTGATATTCCTTGGATGTTTAAAGTCCACTCACTGAAGATAAAGCCAAACATCATCAACTCAATGAAATAGTTGACCACCTCCCTTGCAGTAAGAAACTTCTCCTACTTCTGCATTCCTAGAATGCTTCATTAACTCCTTGCCTGTGACACATGCCTTTTCCATCTTGTATTGCCATTGTTTATATCTGGGTTTGTTTCTCTCCTTTAAACTCTCAGCTCCTCAAGGGTGCACTTATTGCTGATTTAGCTGAGAATAGAACTTTTAGTAATTCATTCAATAAGTATTTACTGAGGATATTACATGTCAGGCAGAGGGCTAGTATTGGAGAAACAGCTGTGAGCAACTAACAGGGACAAGGTAAACACTAGTTTTCCCTACATTTTAGAGTTTAGTAATACAGTATAGTATTAACGGCTTTTATTTGTGGAGTACAACAGACAATTTGATGAGATAATTGTCTTAGCATGAAGATATAGATTTTATTTATTTATTTATTCTGGATACCTACACTTGTTTTCTTCTTCTTCTTTTTAAAGTTAAGTATAGTTCATGTACAATATTATGTAAGTTGCTGCTACTGCTGCTAAGTCGCTTCAGTCGTGTCTGACTGTGCAACCCAATAGACAGGGGCCCACTGTCTCTGGGATTCACCAGGCAAGAACACTGGAGTGGGTTGCAATTTCCTTCTCCAATGCATGAAAGTGAAAAGCAAAAGTGAAGTCACTCCATCGTGCCGACTCTTAGCGACCCCATGGACTGCAGCCCACCAGGCTCCTCCATCCATGGGATTTTCCAGGCAAGAGTGCTGGAGTGCCATTGCCTTCTCTGATTATGTAAGTTACATGAGTACAATATAGTGATTCACAATTTGAAAGGTTATATTTCTTTTGCAGTTAATATAAAATATTTTCCTTATTCCAATATATATCCTTTGTATAATATATCCTTGCAGCTTATTTTATAATAGTTTGTCCCTCTTGACACCACCCTCTTATTTTCTTCCCTCTTCCCTGTCCACACTGGTAACCACTAGTTTGTTTTCTGTACCTGCAAGCCTGCTTCTTTTTTCTTATATTCACTAGATTGTTGTATTTCTTACATTCCACATATAAGTGAGATCATACAGTATTTCTCTCTCTCTGTCTCTCTTGTTTCACTTAGCATGATATCCTCCAAGTTCACCCCTGTTGCTGAAAATGGCGTTATTTCATTATTTTTTATGGCTGAGTAATATCCTGCTGTGTAGATACACCACATCTTTATTCACTCATCTGTTGATGGATACTTCGGTTACTTCCGTATCTTGGCAAATGTAAATCATACTACTATGAACATAGGGGTGCATGTAGGAGGGCTTTTTTTTTTTTTCCACATCCTTGCCAACATTGGTTATTTGTGTTCTTTTTGATGATATAGGTTTTAAACTTCGTAGGTTATGGTTTCACTCTTGCTGTATTGCTTACTTGATATGTGATGTTAAGTTGGTTATGGGATGTCTTGGAACTTCTATCTCAGCTGTTTATTACCACAAATAATGCTGTCTAACAAACCACGCCAAAGAAGAGTAGAATAGACTTTATTAAGTTCATGAGACTGTGGCCCTTATGGTCTGGGCCAGGCTAGGCTGATTTCATTTTGGCTAGCTTATGTGTCTGAGAGTTGGTAAGTCAGCTGGTAGGATGGATTGGTCTAGATTACTTCACCATTCCTAGGCTTCTCTCCCTCCACTAGGTAAGCCTGGATTGTTAACATGGTGATTGGGGGTAGGGTGGATCTAAACAGCTAATAATCTAGGCTTCAAATTGGTAGTGTCACTTTCATCACATTCTGTTGGCAGAAGCAAGTCATAAGATCAGATCAAATTTGCAGGGTAGGGGTTCTATCTTTTGAAGAGAATTACTGCAAAATCACACTATAAAGAATATGGATACAGGGGTTATGAACAGTTGTTGGCTCTGTACTTCATATACTACTACTTCAGTCTATAAAATGGAGATGATAATAACAGCTGATACTTTATAAGTGGATTGTGAAAATTATATTAGTAATATGGAAAAAGCTGGGTTGTTATCTGGCACTTAAGAAATGTTGGACATTATGATTATTACATCACTTACCCTCACAACTGAGCACTGAGAGATACTATAATCCTCATCTTACAAAAGAACAAGCTTGGAGATTTAGGTTAGTGGTCCCTGGCCACATAGTCAGTTATGGGGCCAGGATTCAAATCAAGATTTGTTTGACTTCAAAGCTGGTACCACAGATTTCCTAACTGTTCACTAAATCTGTTTTTGGTTTTCTTTTTCCTGGACTATATTTCCTAGCCTCTTTTGCTGCATGTGTTACAGTATGATTGATTTCTAGCCCATAAATGGTGAGTGATATTGCTCAGGAGGGAAGGACTCCAAGTCTCTGATTCTCCACATGGAAGATAACTTCCTACAGTTTCAGTTCAGTTCAGTCACTCAGTCATGTCCAACTCTTTGCGACCCCATGAATCACAGCACACCAGGCCTCCCTGTCCATCACCAACTCCCAGAGTTCACCCAAACTCATGTGCATCCAGTCAGTGATGCCATCCAGCCATCTCATCCTCGGTCGTCCCCTTCTCCTCCTGCCCCCAATCCCTCCCAGCGTCAGAGTGTTCCAATGAGTCAACTCTTCGCATGAGGTGGCCAAAGTACTGGAGTTTCAGCTTCAGCATCATTCCCTCCAAAGAAATCCCAGGGCTGATTTCCTTCAGAATGGACTGGTTGGATTTCCTTGCAGTTTAGGAACACTGAATTTGGATTTTAGTGAGCTAGGAGTAAACTTTTCTTGTGAATAGGAAATGAAATGTTGGAGTTTGTTACAATAATAACAAACTAGCTTGGTGTAACAAACCTGCTGTAACAAACTGATACTAGCCATAATAAACTAGCTAATTATAGTTAGTTGTTACTAGCTGCAGTAAACTAACCATAGAGTTTAATTTTGAAAGCAAGATGCAATACAATTAAGAAAAGTGAAAACTTTTCTAGGTAGTATTTTGCACATATCAGGCACTCTACCATTCAATGAAGAAATGAGAAGTTTTCAAAACTAAACTTTCTAATTGCTTACTACCACGTAACACTTGCCATTTGTCTTCCTTCTCTATTTGTGTCTCTTATTTTCTTCCTTTTCTTACACTCAGAAAAACATGTTCCTTTTTCCTCAAACCAACTGACTATGGGATTTATTTACTTCTGGGCTGGTCCAGAAGATCAAATTCTCTGATTCAAGCACTCTTATTAGGGTTCATTTTATTTATATGGAGAATGGCAAAATGGAAAAAAAAAATTCAGGTGGATTTTTCTGTAGATTGAAAATGTTTATTTCAGGGCTTCTATTGTCGAAGTCTGAGGACACTATAAAGGACTGGCAGGAGTGGGTTGGGGGGGGGGTGTTCAAGGAAATCCTCAGAGGGTTGTGAAAATGAGTTTTAAGCACTGTGGAAAGAGATGATTTGAAAATTAAAAGTGAGGAAAATTCAATTCAGTTCATTTCAGTCACACAGTCATGTCTGATTCTTTGTGACCCCATGGACTGCAGGATGCCTGGCATGCTGTGGTTCATGGAGTCACAGAGTCAGACATGACTGAGCAAATGAACTGAACTGGACTGCAGCACTCCAGGCCTCCCTATCCATCACAAGCTCCCGGAGCTTATCCAAACTCATGTCCATTGAGTCGGTGATGACCTCCAACCATCTCATCCTCTGTCGTCCCTTTCTCTTCCTGCTTTCAATCTTCCCCAGCATCAGAGTCTTTCCCATGAGTCAGCTCTTTGCATCAGGAGGCCAAAATATTGGAGTTTCAGCTTCAGTCATTCCAATGAATATTCAGAACTGATTTCCTTTAGAATGGACCAGTTGGATCTCCTTGCAGTCCAAACAACTCTCAAGAGTCTTCTCCAACACCACAGTTCAAAAGCATCAATTCTTTGGTGCTCAGCCTTCTTTATAGCCCAAATCTCACATCCATACATGACTACTGGAAAAACCATAGCTTTCATTAGATGGACCTTTGTTGGCAAAGTAATGTCTCTGCTTTTTTATATGCTGTCTAGGTTGGTCAGAGATTTTCTTTCAAGGAGCAAGCGTATTAATTTCATTACTGCAATCACCAACTGCAGTGATTTTGGAGCCCAAGAAAGTAAAGTCTGTCACTATTTCCATTGTTTCTCCATCTATTTGCCATGAAGTGATGGAACCAGATGCCATGATCTTAGTTTTCTGAATGTTGAGCTTTAAGCCAACTTTTTCACTCTCCTCTTTCACTTTCATCAAGAGGCTCTTTAGTTCTTCTTTGCTTTCTGCCATAAGGATGGTGTTATCTGTGTATCTGAGGTTATTGATATTTCTCTGCTGCTGCTGCTGCTAAGTCACTTCAGTCGTGTCCGACTCTGTGCGACCCCATAGATGGCAGCCCACCGGCTCTGCCGCCCCTGAGATTCTCCAGGCAAGAACACTGGAGTGGGTTATCATCTCCTTCTCCAATGCATGAAAGTGAAAAGTGAAAGTGAAGTCACAGTCTTGTCCAACTCTCAGCAACCCCATGGACTGCAGCCTACCAGGCTCATCCGTCCACGGGATTTTCCAGGCAAGAGTACTGGAGTGGGGTCTCTAAGCAATCTCAAATCCAGGTTGTGCTTCATCCAGCCTGCCATTTCTCATGATGTACTCCGCATGTAAGTTAAATAAGTAGGGTGAAAATATGCAGCCTTGATATACTCCTTTCCTGATTTGGAACCAGTCTGTTGTTCCATGTCTAGTTCTAACTGTTATTTCTTGACCTGCATACAGATTTATCAGGAGGTGAGTAAGGTGATCTGGTATTCCCATCTCTTGAAGAATTTTCCACAATTTGTTGTGATCCACACAGACAAAGGCTTTGGCATAGTCAATAAAGCAAAATAAAGGAATAAATTAGGACAATAGATTAAAATTAAGAATAAATAAAGGAAAATTAGAAGGGTAATAAAGCTAGTGAAAACAGAAAAAGTAAATCAACCCTACTTGAAACCAGAGAGCATGATATTTGCCCTCCGTTTGGCCCAGAAAGAAGATTCTGTACTAATTAGCACCATTATAGAAGCTCTAGTGAGAAAATTAGGGTTTAAGTTATGACAAGTATTAGAGGCCCCTAGTATTGACATCACTCAAAGAACTTGTCCTCTGCCTTATAGGACCATGGAATCATAGAGAGGCAGATGATATAAACACAGAGCCAAGGAATAAGAAGTATACTTACATGCCTTAAAAGGAGATTAGCAATACAGTGAAACAGAATCCAGCTTTTTAAAAAATCCCTTTTCTATTCAATAACCTCACTTTAAAAGAAAGAATAGTAATATAGGTAATATTTAATGAGTACTCATTACATGCCCAGTACTCTGAGTTGGACAGGAAAGAGGCAAGTAATTAACTCAAGTTGAAATTAGAGATTTTGTGAAAGCACATCTTTAAAAAGGTGTACCAGATATCAGGGAGGTTTTAGGTAGAGGAAAAAAGATGAAACTTAGAATCTTAAGTTGAATCTTGGCTGTGGCACTTGGACAGGCATGTCACCTCTCCAGTCCTCTGTGGATTCATTTGTAAACTAGGGATAATGATCACCTCCATTGAGGGTCCATGGGATAAACTGTGTGAGGGCACTTTTCAAACTGCAAAATTCAAGGTGTATTGGTGGCTCAGATGGTAAAGAATCTGCTGCAGTGCAGGAGACCCGGGTTTGATCCCTGGTTTGGGAGATGCCTTGGAGAAGGGAATGGCTACCCACTCCAGTATTCTTGCCAGGAGAATTCCATGGACAGAGAAGCCTGGTGGACTGCAGTCCATGGGGTTGCGGAGTTGGACATGACTGAGCAACTAACACTTTCACTTACATTTACATACACATATCTAATTGTTTCATTTACAGTGGGGTCTGTAAATGAAGAAACAGACCAGAAGAAACAGTGGGGAGAAGAAACAAGCAACTTTAATTATTTTTGCAATGGTTTATATCTATGGAAACACACTGATATGCCATGCTGTGCTCAGTTGCTCAGTCTTATCTGACTCTTTATGACCCCATGGACTGTAGGCTGCCCGGCGCCTCTGTCTATGGGATTTCCTAAGCAAGAATCCTGGAGAGGGTTGCCATTTCTTCCTTCAGGGGATCTTCCCAACTCAGGGATCAAACCCATGTTTCCTGTGTCTGCTGCATTGGCAAGCGGGTTCTTTATCACCATGCCATCTGGGAAGCCCAATATTTCTTTATTGCTCTATAAATAAGCAAACACTCACAACCAAATAGACACATTGCAACAAAAACCCAGCTCTGAAATAAAGCATGGAACTACCTACAGAGACAACTGCTGAAGACAGTTTCACGATGGAAATAGGAAAGCAAATAATTCACTCATAGATTTCATTTCTTCCAGTAAGTCATCGGATACTTCAGAGAAGTGGCTTATACTTGTTTTCTTTTCATCAAATATTCATATTTTCTAATGGAAATTGTCCTGACAAATTGGGTAAATTGAGCAACTTATAAATTTATGCCTCAGAAAGAAGAGTTAGGGAATTCCTAGTGAGAAAGCTAATGCTTAAATGATTAACACTCCATTGATTTTATAATTAAAAAGCTGGAAAGTAAATATAGTGTGTGTTTTACATGTTATGATAGCTGTCTGTCTTGATGCTTAGATCACAAACCTTTTGATTGAAGATCTCTGTTAAGTATGCGACATATTACTGTGCTTTCACTGAAGGAGCCTCTTTCATTTCTCTGGGGACTAAATCCCTCCATTAAGTCATGTTAAAGGTAAAAAAAATGCAAATGAGCCACTCTCACTATTTAGAAGTAGAGAAAAGATCATACATTCTAGAAGAGTTAAAGGCCAGAAATTTGAATACAGGATATGCTTTCTATTCCTGGTAGGCAAATGGATATTTGAATGTCTGGGGACCTATGAGAGAGTATTAGTTATTCAACACTGTTATTGTTGTTAATCAATATTGTTATTCAGTGTTATTCAACATCATTAGCTAATAACTATTGTTATTAGTTATTCAACTTAGTTATTCAACATTGGTCCAAAAAGTGTTTACTGACCACGTATTATGTGTTCAGGATGCAGTTGTGAACATGAAAACCATGGTGCCTGAAATCAGGGGACTTAGAAGATAAACAGGCCAGTGGTCACAGCTCAGTGTGAAGGAGCTGGGAGGAGGGAGCTGGGAGAACACACACAGGGGATGGTTAGGTCGGGAGCACCGTCCCTGAAGTGGTCTCATGTTGGGCCCTGAGGATGCGCAGAAGGTAGAGTCATTCCAGGTCACGGTAACAATATGTGCACTGGCTGGGAATTTAGAAAGAAGGGGGCATGTTTGTGTAGCTGAACCACACTGACTCCATTTTGTGAGCTTCATCGCAGGCCAAAAGTCCTACTCCCTCTATCTTCTATGTGACTGGGACACGAAGAATGTGCCTAAGTCAGATAAGTTCTTTTCAGCTTTTACTCTTGCCTTTATCTGATATGAAAAATGAAAGAATGTATTATGCTGACACAGACAGTTAGTGTTCATANCTCTATCTTCTATGTGACTGGGACACGAAGAATGTGCCTAAGTCAGATAAGTTCTTTTCAGCTTTTACTCTTGCCTTTATCTGATATGAAAAATGAAAGAATGTATTATGCTGACACAGACAGTTAGTGTTCATAAGACCCACCCCCTGCCCCCCACAACCCGGGGTGGAAGGCTGTTGCACCCTGATTTCCAACAGTGTGAATGTGCTTCTCACTTTATAGTCTTATTCTATTCTTAGCTTCAGTTCCTTTCAATACTTTCCCCACTCCATACCCCTTTTAGGGTACAGAATGCAGCTACAAATGCTTCCAATTTCTGTCTACCTAATCCTGTCCATAGGTAAGAATTCACAGTAAACTTCATAGCTGCAATTTATGGAGTTGCCTGCATCATGTGTCAGTCTCAAAGTTCCTTCTCAGTTTGGAGGATGTAATTCCATATCCCTGCCATCCAACAAATGCTGTAGCTACAGAAAGAGTGTATGGATAGAAAAGTGGGGATCCATAAAAACGTATCACAAGCCACAAATAAGAGTTATATAAGTAAACATGGCATAATTAAATTTTTCTAAAAGTCACATTAAAAAAGAAAAAAGTTACGCATATTAATTTCAATAATATATTTCATTTAGTCCAATATATCCCCCACATGTGCGGTAGTTGGAACATTCTTTCGCATTCCCTTTCTTTGAGATTGGACTGAAAACTGACCTTTTCCAGTCCTGTGACCACTGCTGAGTTTTCCAAATTAGCTGTCATATTGAGTGCAGCACTTTCATAGCATCATCTTCCAGGATTTGAAATAGCTCTACTGGAATTCCATCACCTCCACTATCTTTGTTCATAGTGATGCTTTCTAAGGCCCACTTGACTTCACATTCCAGGACGTCTGGCTCTAGGTGAGTGATCACACATTGTGATTATCTGGGTCATGAAGATCTTTTTTGTACAGTTCTTCTGTGTATTTTTGCCTCTTCTTAATATCTTCTGCTTCTGTTAGGTCCAGACCATTTCTGTCCTTTACTGAGCCCATCTTTGCATGAAATATTCCCTTGGTATCTCTAATTTTCTTGAAGAGATCTCTATTCTTTCCCATGCCATTGTTTTCCTCTATTTCTTTGCCCTGATCACTGAGGAAGGCTTTCTTATCTCTCCTTGCTATTCTTTGGAACTCTGCATTCAATGGGTATATCTTTCCTTTTCTTCTTTGCTTTTCACTTCTCTTCTGAATGCTCAAACTACCACACAATTGCATTCATCTCACACTGTCTCTTATACACATCTGGATGTGTATACGCGACAGCCAGTAAATGTTGTTTTTACTTTGCTGTTTTTACCAGTTCCCTGTATTAACATCCAGGAAGAATAATACATGCCATCATTCAGCCATCTCTAAAATATTTATCACATAATACTGTAAAACTACAATATTACAGAACCCTCTAACAATGTTAAACTAAATTTTCAAGAAAAGACTACAGGTAAAACAGCAAAATGCTTTATTTTACTTCTCAACTTATTTTACCCTCTCAAACGGAATTCTTCAATTATCTATTACCCACTGTGCTCTATAACAATTAGGGAATATAATTTAACAGATTCTTTTTAATTTATAAGGTATTTGGCCCCTGTTCTAAATGTCCAGGAAGTCGAGCCTTTGAATTCTCCTAATTACTTTTGAAATTTTCTGTGTCTCCATTTCTGTGAACATTTCTTACCACTATCAGATAACTGTCTCAAGAAGTAAGTCAACCCTGTTTTAACTTATTGCTTCTACTCTGCTGCAGGTAAAACACCATGTATCTTTTTATGCGGGTATTTGTGTGTATGTAGAGAGAAAGAAGAGATGAACGAGAATGAATAGAAAACTGGAATTCCAGGAACCTAACTGTTTGGAACTGTTACTCTGGGTAGGCATTCAGTTTAGTTCAGTAGCTCAGTCGTGTTAGGAGACTTAAACTTCTACTTTAAGGAATTTGGTGAGTTTTTTTTTTTTTT
>SJYX01003191.1:56486-108221 GCA_006410675.1 Oreotragus oreotragus
GAGAGTTGGATTTGGAGAAGGCTGAGTGCTGAAGAATTGATGCTTTTGAACTGTGGTGTTGGAGAAGACTCTTGAGAGTCCCTTGGACTGGCAAGGAGATCCAGCCAGTCCATTCTGAGATCAGCCCTGGGATTTCTTTGGAAGGAATGATGCTAAAGCTGAAACTCCAATATTTTGGCCACCTCATGTGAAGGGTTGACTCACTGGAAAAGACTGATGCTGGGAAGGATTGGGGGCAGGAGAAGAAGGGGAAAACAGAGAATGAGATGACTGGATAGCATCACTGACTCGATGGATGCGAGTCTGAGTGAACTCCGGGAGTTGGGGATGGACAGGGAGGCCTGGTGTGCTGCAATTCATGGGGTCGCAAAGAGTCGGACATGACTGAATGACTGAACTGAACTGAATGTCTGTAAAAATAAATAGTGTTTCTTCCTATGTTCCACTATAATTATTCATTAAGACATTAATTCATCTTATTCAACAAATATTTATTGCTAAGAAACTCTTTTTCAGACACCACGTTCTACTTTGTATGTTATACCAGTTATTTTCCTGACTTTTTTTTTTCTCTCATTTCTTTATAACTTTTTGATGGGCAGAATCTTCTACCCAATCTCAAATAAAACAGAACTTTTGAAGTGAAAATAGAGGCAAGATCTCTCCATTCAAAGTGTTTTGTTCTTTTAAAAATTATGTAAGTCTCATGCCTTTCGAAAAGGAACAATTAATTCTCCAAGCTCTTCTTTTTTACCCCCTTTACACATGTCCCATATTAATTATCTCCATAATTTTATAACTATAATTTTGGAACATTTTAGAATTTATTGTCTTCCCAAATTATGACTAGAATAAATGTGTGGCTTAAGAATAAATCCACATTTAGACTTTTCCCTAGTACATCAGAAGCAGTTGGGATTATTATTTTAAAGAAAATTCTCATGCTCCTTTTGCTTAGGAATTCTAAACTGGACTTTTTGATTAGAGTCATAGAATTTTCATTTTAATAAGCTGTCTTGGAGAATCACCTGTACACAAAATTCAGGAATTACCTGTTTTTTTTCAGAAAAATTCCGAAAATATTCCTGGATATAGTGAAGGCATGGATTGGCTTTGAGACCTAGAGCATCAGCACTTAAATATGATTTATCTGCTCTACTGTATGCTGCTATTGCTACTGCTGCTGCTAAGCTGCTTCAGTCGTGTCCGACTCTGTGCGACCCCATAGATGGCAGCCCACCAGGCTCCCCTGTCCCTGGGGTTCTCAGGCAAGAATACTGAAGTGGGTTGCCATTTCCTTCTCCATTGCATGAAAATGAAAGTCGTGTCTGACTCCTAGCAACCCCATGGACTGCAGTCTACCAGGCTCCTCCGTCCATGGGATTTTCCAGGCAAGAGTATTGGAATGCGTAGCCATTGCTCTAGTGTATACCTGATAGCAAATAATTACTTTTAATGATCATAAACATCCCACACAGATGAATGACCTGCTGAATATTAGTCACACATTAATGTATTAGCAAAATAGTATTAATTATGGATTAATACTAATAACTCTATAGATCATAATATCTGTTTAAATTTAATTACAGAGTCTGAACTTTAATGAGGGATTTGCTGAATAACTTAAGCTGGAATAGTTGGTTTAATATTACTTTTTTTCAAACAAAAAATAATGGCTTGCTCCTAAATTCTGCTCTTATGTATTTCATCTAAACTCCGAAAACATCTTGGTCACGTCTTTTCAAGTTTTAACTTGAATTTTGAGGTTTAAAAAAAAAATTTATTGTAGTTGAATTACAGTGTTGTGTTAGTTTCAGATGTAGAGCAAAGTGAATCAAATATACATATACCCATCATTTTTAGAGTCTTTTCCCATATAGGCCATTAGAGTATTGAGTAGAGTTCCCTGTGCTATATACAAGGTTTAGTTAGTTATCTATTAGTTAGTTAGTTAGTTAGTTAGTTATCCTTGTTAGTTATCTATTTTATATATAGTAGTGTGTATATGTTAACCAAGTTTGGAGTTTTGAAGTTTGTTCAAAAATTTGTATTGCCTTGAAAAAAAAAGTCAGTACAGTGGATCCATGTAGCAAGAACTGGATGTGAGAATGCGATCGTGTGATGTAGTCGTAGCTGTGTGAAGCTGGGATTTGGGGCAAAGGACTGAAATAGAAACTCAGATCAAAGTGTGTGCTTGTGATACTTCTTTTTTCAGTTTCATAAATCAAGTGAAAATCTTATGAGCTTGCAATATTTTCTGGGCCCTGGTAATGTAGTTGGATGAAACTCATGGCACCCCACTCCAGTACTCTTGCCTGGAAAATCCTATGGACGGAGGAGCCTGGTGGGCTGCAGTCCATGGGGGCGCGAAGAGTCAGACACGACTGAGTGACTTCACTTTCACTTTTCCTTTCATGCATTGGAGAAGGAAATGGCACCCTACTCCAGTGTTCTTGCCTGGAGAACCCCAGGGACGGGGGAGCCTGGGGGGCTGCCATCTATGGGGGTCGCACAGAGTCGGACACGACTGAAGTGACTTAGCAGCAGCAGCAGCAGCAGCATGCTAAATAAAGCAACTGCAGAAGAGTTTCTTTCTCAAGAAGATCATTCCAAATGTTGGCCTCTGATTCTGGCCAGCTAGGTTACATTTACTGACATCACTTGTTCATCCATTCTTCCATCCACCGAACAATATTTATAGAGTTATATGCCCTGTGCTGTACTAAGCACTTGGGATGGACTGCTGAGCAACAGGAACCTAGGCCTACCCTCAGATAGCTTATCATTTGGTGACTCTACTGAATCCATATGGTCCTATGTGATGGGACCCAGACAGTAGTCTTTCTAAATTCCAGAAGAACATTATTTTAGTTTCCATAAATTGCAGACTTATTGATTTACTAGATGCTTCATCTAATATACATGATGATATCTTATTTTATATGCTGTGGGTCTGTGCATCTCATACCAGTAGGAATATATAGGATATTCCATTAATTACCATCACTTCCTTGCAGAGAATCTTGTCATGGATAGTACAAGATTACTGTGCTCTTACACTGTTATAGCTCCAATCTGTAGCATTCACACTCCAACTTGCTTCATTAGAAAGAATAGAAATATTCACATTGACCCCCCAGAATAACTTTAGAGTCAGGAGGCTCACCTTGAGGAACCAGCTATGACCTTAATCATTTGTGGGTTCTATCATCCACTGTGGGCAATTAAGATCAGTTTACTCAGGAAGATAAACAGATCAGACTTGCCCATCACTCCAGAACACAGATTCTGAAGGACAAAGTGCCCACACAGAGTTTTCAGTGAATTGTAGGGTCTGCCAAATGACTGTCATTCTGGTTAATGATGGTCTGATAAATATCCCCCAATTTTCTAGATTTCTAGGTGGTGATGTTTTCACTGACAGGAAGATCCAGTTTCGGGAGTTGATACTTGGGACAGTCAAAGCTATCTTTCCTAGTTTTGTAAAATAATTAGTGGGAAGCGAAAATCAGTGGCACTATCGAAGCTCTGAGAACACTAAAAAGTCAGCCTTAGGGTATTTTGTTTAATTGGAGGATGATTGCCTTAATGTTGTGTTGGTTTCTGTCATACAACAACGTGAATCAACTGTAAGTATACATATATCCCCTCCTTCCTGAACCTCCTTCCTACCCCACCTCCCATCCCATCCCTCTCGGTCATCACAGAGCACCAGATTGAGCTCCCTGTGTTATAAAACAGCTTCCCACTACCTATACGTTTTACACTTGGTAGTGTATATATTCAATCTACTCTCTCACTTCATCCCCCTCTCTCCTTCCCCAATTGTGTCCACAGTCCATTCTCTATGTCTGCGTCTCTATTCCTTCCCTGCAAACAGGTTCATTGGTACCATTTTTCTAGATCCCATATATATGCATTAGTAATGGGATCTATAAAAATGGTACCAATGAACCTGTTTGCAGGGAAGGAATAGCTTCCCTTGTAGCTCAGAGGTTAAAGCGTCTGCCTCTGATGCGGGAGACCTGGGTTCGATCCCTGGGTCGGGAAGATCCCCTGGAGAAGGAAATGGCAACCCACTCCGGTGTACTTGCCCGGAGAATCTCATGGACTGAGGAGCATGGTGGGTTGCAGTCCATGGGCTGACAAAGAGTCGGACACGACTGAGTGACTGTACTTACTTATACAATATTTAGTTTTTCTCTTTCTGACTTACTTCACTCCGTGTAATAGGTTCTAGGTTTGTCCACCTCAGTTCAACTGACTCAAGTTCATTCCATTCTATGTCTGAGTAATATTTCACTGTATATATGTACCACAATTTCTTTATTAAGGTAATGTTTTAATAACAAAGTTGCACAAGACTCATTGCATTTATGGGCTTCCCAGATGGCACAGTGGTAAAGAATCTGCCTGCCAATGCAGGACCTACTGGATATGCATATTTGATCCCTGGGTCAGGAATATCTTCTGGAGAAGGAAATGCAACCCAATCCAATATTCTTGCATGGAAAATCCCATGGACAGAGGATCCTGGCGGACCACAATCCATAGGACCTCAAAGAGTCAGACATTGAACACGCATGCATGCATGCATCACACCTACAACCTACATTGTTACTTCTATATTTTTTAATCTTGGGCAGACAGATTAAGTACTTTATTGTTATTTTTTAAAATATTCTTATAGGTCTTGGAAGCATATCCTCTACATGCAGGTACAACACTTTACATTTTTTTTTTTTTGCCATTAACATTGGGGTGAGATTGGGGTAGGTTTTTCCCTTAGTGAGCCAGAGCCAGAAACATTTTCCCTTACTCTCTATTGCAAACTAAGGTAGTTTCTGTGCACCTACCTATGACTTGGCCTCTGGTAATGGTGATAAAACTAACAGAATTGACACAAACATGCTCATATTGTATTTTATACTGTACAGAATATTGTTATATACATGTTAATGTTTGATTTTTGAAGCTGTGCCCTGGAATGGTTATTATCAAGCTCATTTTACAGATGAGGAAGTAAAGTCTCAGTGGAAGAGTTATTTAAGGTCGCATGACTTGGAAGATGTAGGCATAAACTAAAACCTGCTGCTGCTGCTGCTAAGTCACCTCAGTCGTGTCCGACTCTGTGTGACCCCATAGACGGCAGCCCACCAGGCTCCCCCATCCCTGGGATTCTCNTTCTCCATTGCATGAAAATGAAAGTCGTGTCTGACTCCTAGCAACCCCATGGACTGCAGTCTACCAGGCTCCTCCGTCCATGGGATTTTCCAGGCAAGAGTATTGGAATGCGTAGCCATTGCTCTAGTGTATACCTGATAGCAAATAATTACTTTTAATGATCATAAACATCCCACACAGATGAATGACCTGCTGAATATTAGTCACACATTAATGTATTAGCAAAATAGTATTAATTATGGATTAATACTAATAACTCTATAGATCATAATATCTGTTTAAATTTAATTACAGAGTCTGAACTTTAATGAGGGATTTGCTGAATAACTTAAGCTGGAATAGTTGGTTTAATATTACTTTTTTTCAAACAAAAAATAATGGCTTGCTCCTAAATTCTGCTCTTATGTATTTCATCTAAACTCCGAAAACATCTTGGTCACGTCTTTTCAAGTTTTAACTTGAATTTTGAGGTTAAAAAAAAAAATTTATTGTAGTTGAATTACAGTGTTGTGTGAGTTTCAGATGTAGAGCAAAGTGAATCAAATATACATATACCCATCATTTTTAGAGTCTTTTCCCATATAGGCCATTAGAGTATTGAGTAGAGTTCCCTGTGCTATATACAAGGTTTAGTTAGTTATCTATTAGTTAGTTAGTTAGTTAGTTATCCTTGTTAGTTATCTATTTTATATATAGTAGTGTGTATATGTTAACCAAGTTTGGAGTTTTGAAGTTTGTTCAAAAATTTGTATTGCCTTGAAAAAAAAAGTCAGTACAGTGGATCCATGTAGCAAGAACTGGATGTGAGAATGCGATCGTGTGATGTAGTCGTAGCTGTGTGAAGCTGGGATTTGGGGCAAAGGACTGAAATAGAAACTCAGATCAAAGTGTGTGCTTGTGATACTTCTTTTTTCAGTTTCATAAATCAAGTGAAAATCTTATGCGCTTACAATATTTTCTGGGCCCTGGTAATGTAGTTGGATGAAACTCATGGCACCCCACTCCAGTACTCTTGCCTGGAAAATCCTATGGACGGAGGAGCCTGGTGGGCTGCAGTCCATGGGGGCGCGAAGAGTCAGACACGACTGAGTGACTTCACTTTCACTTTTCCTTTCATGCATTGGAGAAGGAAATGGCACCCTACTCCAGTGTTCTTGCCTGGAGAACCCCAGGGACGGGGGAGCCTGGGGGGCTGCCATCTATGGGGGTCGCACAGAGTCGGACACGACTGAAGTGACTTAGCAGCAGCAGCAGCAGCAGCATGCTAAATAAAGCAACTGCAGAAGAGTTTCTTTCTCAAGAAGATCATTCCAAATGTTGGCCTCTGATTCTGGCCAGCTAGGTTACATTTACTGACATCACTTGTTCATCCATTCTTCCATCCACCGAACAATATTTATAGAGTTATATGCCCTGTGCTGTACTAAGCACTTGGGATGGACTGCTGAGCAACAGGAACCTAGGCCTACCCTCAGATAGCTTATCATTTGGTGACTCTACTGAATCCATATGGTCCTATGTGATGGGACCCAGACAGTAGTCTTTCTAAATTCCAGAAGAACATTATTTTAGTTTCCATAAATTGCAGACTTATTGATTTACTAGATGCTTCATCTAATATACATGATGATATCTTATTTTATATGCTGTGGGTCTGTGCATCTCATACCAGTAGGAATATATAGGATATTCCATTAATTACCATCACTTCCTTGCAGAGAATCTTGTCATGGATAGTACAAGATTACTGTGCTCTTACACTGTTATAGCTCCAATCTGTAGCATTCACACTCCAACTTGCTTCATTAGAAAGAATAGAAATATTCACATTGATCCCCCAGAATAACTTTAGAGTCAGGAGGCTCACCTTGAGGAACCAGCTATGACCTTAATCATTTGTGGGTTCTATCATCCACTGTGGGCAATTAAGATCAGTTTACTCAGGAAGATAAACAGATCAGACTTGCCCATCACTCCAGAACACAGATTCTGAAGGACAAAGTGCCCACACAGAGTTTTCAGTGAATTGTAGGGTCTGCCAAATGACTGTCATTCTGGTTAATGATGGTCTGATAAATATCCCCCAATTTTCTAGATTTCTAGGTGGTGATGTTTTCACTGACAGGAAGATCCAGTTTCGGGAGTTGATACTTGGGACAGTCAAAGCTATCTTTCCTAGTTTTGTAAAATAATTAGTGGGAAGCGAAAATCAGTGGCACTATCGAAACTCTGAGAACACTAAAAAGTCAGCCTTAGGGTATTTTGTTTAATTGGAGGATGATTGCCTTAATGTTGTGTTGGTTTCTGTCATACAACAAAGTGAATCAACTGTAAGTATACATATATCCCCTCCTTCCTGAACCTCCTTCCTACCCCACCTCCCATCCCATCCCTCTCGGTCATCACAGAGCACCAGATTGAGCTCCCTGTGTTATAAAACAGCTTCCCACTACCTATACGTTTTACACTTGGTAGTGTATATATTCAATCTACTCTCTCACTTCATCCCCCTCTCTCCTTCCCCAATTGTGTCCACAGTCCATTCTCTATGTCTGCGTCTCTATTCCTTCCCTGCAAACAGGTTCATTGGTACCATTTTTCTAGATCCCATATATATGCATTAGTAATGGGATCTATAAAAATGGTACCAATGAACCTGTTTGCAGGGAAGGAATAGCTTCCCTTGTAGCTCAGAGGTTAAAGCGTCTGCCTCTGATGCGGGAGACCTGGGTTTGATCCCTGGGTCGGGAAGATCCCCTGGAGAAGGAAATGGCAACCCACTCCGGTGTACTTGCCCGGAGAATCTCATGGACTGAGGAGCCTGGTGGGTTGCAGTCCATGGGGTCACAAAGAGTCGGACACGACTGAGTGACTGTACTTACTTACTTATACAATATTTAGTTTTTCTCTTTCTGACTTACTTCACTCCGTGTAATAGGTTCTAGGTTTGTCCACCTCAGTTCAACTGACTCAAGTTCATTCCATTCTATGTCTGAGTAATATTTCACTGTATATATGTACCACAATTTCTTTATTAAGGTAATGTTTTAATAACAAAGTTGCACAAGACTCATTGCATTTATGGGCTTCCCAGATGGCACAGTGGTAAAGAATCTGCCTGCCAATGCAGGACCTACTGGATATGCATATTTGATCCCTGGGTCAGGAATATCTTCTGGAGAAGGAAATGCAACCCAATCCAATATTCTTGCATGGAAAATCCCATGGACAGAGGATCCTGGCGGACCACAATCCATAGGACCTCAAAGAGTCAGACATTGAACACGCATGCATGCATGCATCACACCTACAACCTACATTGTTACTTCTATATTTTTTAATCTTGGGCAGACAGATTAAGTACTTTATTGTTATTTTTTAAAATATTCTTATAGGTCTTGGAAGCATATCCTCTACATGCAGGTACAACACTTTACATTTTTTTTTTTTTTCCATTAACATTGGGGTGAGATTGGGGTAGGTTTTTCCCTTAGTGAGCCAGAGCCAGAAACATTTTCCCTTACTCTCTATTGCAAACTAAGGTAGTTTCTGTGCACCTACCTATGACTTGGCCTCTGGTAATGGTGATAAAACTAACAGAATTGACACAAACATGCTCATATTGTATTTTATACTGTACAGAATATTGTTATATACATGTTAATGTTTGATTTTTGAAGCTGTGCCCTGGAATGGTTATTATCAAGCTCATTTTACAGATGAGGAAGTAAAGTCTCAGTGGAAGAGTTATTTAAGGTCGCATGACTTGGAAGATGTAGGCATAAACTAAAACCTGCTGCTGCTGCTGCTAAGTCACCTCAGTCGTGTCCGACTCTGTGTGACCCCATAGACGGCAGCCCACCAGGCTCCCCCATCCCTGGGATTCTCCAGGCAAGAACACTGGAGTGGGTTGCCATTTCCTTCTCCAATGCATGAAAGAGAAAAGTGAAAGTGAAGTCGCTCAGTCTGTCCGACTGTTAGCGACCCCATGGACTGCAGCCCACCAGGCTACTCCGTCCATTGGATTNAGCCCACCAGGCTCCCCCATCCCTGGGATTCTCCAGGCAAGAACACTGGAGTGGGTTGCCATTTCCTTCTCCAATGCATGAAAGAGAAAAGTGAAAGTGAAGTCGCTCAGTCTGTCCGACTGTTAGCGACCCCATGGACTGCAGCCCACCAGGCTACCCCGTCCATTGGATTTTCCAGGCAAGAGTACTGGAGTGGGGTGCCATTGCCTTCCCCGAACTAAAACCTAGCTCCTTTTAATCCAGTATCCTGCTGCTTTCCCACACCACTGAGTGCCATTCAGAAAGATAGCTATTGCATTGTGTGTTTTTCAAATTTTACCCGGAACTGTCTTTTATTATATCCAGTAATAAAGATAATGAAAAATGTAATAATAGCAGCTGTAATAATGATAGCAAAGTTCAGTATTAAGGGTGTGGGGTCTGAGGACCTTTGTGAAAATAAAAAGTATACTATTTATGGATTGCTTGACACTGAGCAAGTGATTTAAATTCTCAGTTTAAATCCTCAGTGATTTAAAACTCAGTTTCCACACCTATTGAAGTTCAGTTCAATTCAGTCGCTCAGTCGTGTCTGACTCTTTGTGACCCCATGAATTGCAGCACACCAGGCCTCCCTGTCTATCACCAACTCCCGGAGTTCACCCAAACTCATGTCCATCAAGTCAGTGATGCCATCCAGCCATCTCATCCTCTGTCATCCCCTTCTCCTCCTGACCCCAATCCCTCCTGGCATCAGGGTCTTTTCAAATGAGTCAACTCTTCTCATGAGGTGGCCAAAATATTGCAGTTTCAGCTTTAGCATCATTCTTTCCANTGGAATGAAAACTGACCTTTTCCAGTCCTGTGGCCACTGCTGAGTTTTCCAAATTTGCTGCCGTATTGAGTGCAGCACTTTCATAGCATCATCTTTCAGGATTTGAAATAGCTCTACTGGAATTCCATCACCTCCACTAGCTTTGTTCATAGTGATGCTTTCTAAGGCCCACTTGACTTCACATTCCAGGACATCTGGCTCTAGGTGAGTGATCACACCATCGTCATTATCTGGGTCGTGAAGATCTTTTTTGTACAGTTCTTCTGTGTATTCATATTATCTTCTGCTTCTGTTAGGTCCAGACCATTTCTGTCCTTTATCAAGCCCATCTTTGCGTGAAATGTTCCCTTGGTATCTCTGATTTTCTTGAAGAGATCTCTAGTCTTCCCCATTCTGTTGTTTTTCTCTATTTCTTTGCACTGATCGCTAAGGAAGGCTTTCTTATCTCTCCTTGCTATTCTTTGGAACTCTGCATTCAGATGCTTATATCTTTCCTTTTTGCCTTTGCGTTTCGCTTCTCTTCTTTTCACAGCTATTTGTAAAGCCTCCCCAGACAGCCATTTTGTTTTTGGAAGAAGGTGTTTGCTATGACCAGTGCGTTCTCCGGGCAGAACTCTATTAGCCTTTGCCCTGCTTCATTCTGCATTCCAAGGCCAAATTTGCCTGTTACTCCAGGTGTTTCTTGACTTCCTAATTTTGCATTCCAGTTCCCTATAATGAAAAGGACATCTTTTTTGGGTGTTAGTTCTAAAAGGACTTGGAGGTCTTTATAGAACCATTCAACTTCAGCTTCTTCAGCATTATTGGTTGGGGCATAGACTTGGATTACTGTGATATTGAATGGTTTGCCTTGGAAACGAACAGAGATCATTCTGTCGTTTTTGAGATTGTACCCAAGTACTGCATTTCGGACCCTTTTGTTGACGATGATGGCTGCTCCATTTCTTCTAAGGGATTCCTGCCCGCAGTAGTAGATATACTGGTTATCTGAGTTAAATTCACCCAATCCATTCCATCTTAGTTCTCTGATTCCTAGAATGTTGACATTCCCTCTTGCCATCTCCTGTTTGACCACTTCCAATTTCCCTTTTTTCCTGGACCTAACATTCCAGGTTCCTATGCAATATTGCTCTTTACAGCATCGGACCTTGCATCTATCACCAGTCACATCCACAACTGGGTATTGTTTTTGCTTTGGTTCCATCCCTTCATTGTTTCTGGAGTTATTTCTCCACTGATATTCAGTAGCATATTGGGCACCTACTGACCTGAGGAGTTCCTCTTTCAGTATCCTGTCATTTTGCCTTTTCATACTGTTCATGGGGTTCTCAAGGCAAGAATACTGAGGTGGTTTGCCAGTCCACACCTACTGAAAGCACTAAGTAAATACTGGAGTGAGTTGCCATGCCGTCCTCCAGGGGATCTTCCCAACCCAGAAATTGAAACTGCATTTGTCTCCTGCATTGGTAGGTGGGTTTTTTACCACTAGGACCATCTGGGAAGCACATTTCTTAATATTGTAAAGATTAAATGATATCATCCATGTAATAACAATAGTGGGATGATGGTGATGACTATTGACTTGGGATCCTAGGTATATAATAAGTGCCAGATATTTTACATATATTATCTCTGAGTGTTGTAATAATTCTGCAAAATATATATTTTACTTCCTAATTTATGTGTGGGGAAAAGAAGGCTTGAATATTTTTGTAACTGACTTTAGATTAAAAGGCCAGCATGAGCCCGTGTTAGGACCTGAACCCACATCAGCCTGGCTACAAAACCCATGTTCTTTGCTTGTTTAGTAGTTGTAAAGCATCCTTTTCTTTGAAAAGGATGGGGAGATTCCCTAGTGGTCCAGTGGTCAGGATTCCATGCTTGTACTCCTGGGAGGCTGACATCAATCCGTGGTCGGTGAACTAAAAGCCTGTAAGCCAAGTGGCATCAATAAAGGAAAAAGGATGGCAGTCTTTAAAGGATCCCAGGCAATAACTTCACCTGAAATCAACTCTCAGTTAATTCCCTCCAATCCTTGACATTCGCTGTGTACCAAGTCCATGTCACACTTATGGGAGAACTTACAGTGTACAAACTGAACAGAGAGTAACAGAAGTTTGAATTTTACCATTTCTCACAGGCAGTTGGTTGCTGTGAATGAAAATGTTTCATTTTGTACTAATGAACTCATATGTGTTATTCTAGGTTCTAAAAAAAAAAAAGTAGGTCAAATTCTAAAAAAAATCATGCTTTGGAAAAAAAAATAGATTAATGAAAATCTAAACTGTGCCCCACAAAATTGTAATTCTGTACTTAGCAGACCAGCAAATGGTGATTCAGGTTTACAGCTAAAGCGCTTTAGTGCTTTTTGAGGAACTTACACCTCTCTTCTTACATCTTGCCTCCTCTATAAATCTGGGAGGTAGTCAAGGAAAATATTCACACACTTCACACCTGAGGAAGGGGAACGCAGAGGAGTGAAATTTCCCATCAAAAATCACGCAGCAAGTGGAATTTGGTTCTGTCTCCCAAACAAGTTTCCCCTGTGACCATAAAACAGGCACAAGGCTATTTCTTAGGCTGATAAAATTTATGGATGAAGATTTTTTCCCCCCAAGGCATTAGCAAGGATTACAATAGGGAGAGTTTCCTTTTTCTTTCGTTTTTAACCCTAGTTGTGTTGGTCTTCAATTTAGTTAGTGTAATCTAAACTTGTTATACTGTGAATCAGTGCTCGGCTTCCAGCCCTGCTGTGCCACGTTCCAGACAATAAACTAAGTCATGCAGCCAATCTGGACCTATGTTTTGTCTTACAGAAAATGAGGATGATAACACTTATCATTCTTATCCCACTGGGCTGTTAAGAGCATCTAATTTTATATTATTGTAGCCACAGGACCTTGATCAGCCATGTGGGCTCTTTCTGCCTGAATCCCCTGCAGAGAGACAGAGAGAGAAGAAACAGTTCCCACCAGCTCATCACTCGATTCCACGACAGCTCCTTCATGAGGCAGAGCAGTAGCTGTCTATGCAGTAAATAGCTTATTGCTCCATTCTGGATCCGAGTTCTCTCTCCTTGCCAGTAATTCAGTAGGAATTCATTCTCATACTGATTTTTTCTATGAAGTTAGCCAGAGTTGGATTCTTTTACTTGCATTGAAGGAGTCCTCACTATCCTATTCTCGAGTTTGTATTACATTTCCTCAGTTTCAGGATGCCATAGCTTTAACATGTACTGCTGATTTTTGGGGCAGGGGGAAGGAAGCAGCATTGCATAGTATTAAATAGTTATGATACTGAGTTGGCTAAAGTTTATTTGGATTTTTCTGTATGTTGGTATGAAAAAAAGCTGAATGGACTTTCTGGCCAAGCCCATATTGTTATACCAAAGACCAGTAGGCAAGGTGAGCCAGGATTAGTAGGGCTTTCCAGGTAGCTCAGTGGTAAAAAATCCGCTTGCTAATGCAGGAGACGTGGGTTCAATCCCTGAGAAGATCCCCTGTTGGAGGAAATGGCAGTTCATTTCAGGATTCTTGCCTAAGAAATCTCATGGACAGATGAGCCTGGTGGGCTATAGTACAGGGGGCTGCAAAGAGTTGGACACGACTGAGCGGGCGCGGACACACACGCACACACACACCTTAACTGGTGTAGCGTGAAACAGGAAACGTGGAAGGTGAAAAAATGTGTGTGTTAGAACTGAGGAAATATAACATGTTATCGTTGTCAGTAATTTATAGTAATATAGTAATTATAACAACTGAGCATTTTATGTGCAGAAAACCCAGAGGAGTGAGGGAAGTGTGCCAGAGGAGTCCATTCTCAAATTCTCTTGATTGCCTCTCTGAGAATTCCTGAATTTATTGTCTTTTGGTGTGTAAAATATCCAGTACTGGCTGCCAACTAATTTCCAGAAGGTGAAGGCAGTTCTAGTTTACAGTGAGTGGGAGGTTTGCAGGAAAATAGCATGCAACAGCAGAAAGAAGCACTCTGAAGTTATTCTGAGGGTAAAACTAATGGGAAGTTACCTTTGAGAGAGATTCTTATAGCTTCCTTCATACAGTTGGTGAAAAATTAGCCTTGATGTGGCGAGGGAGGAGCTTGTCAGTTTGGCTTCTCATCAAACTCAACTTTATTAAGCTGCTAATTCTTAGGTGTGTTTTATAATTTATTACTAAGACATGTAAATCTGCATTGGCAGCCTTGATTAATACATTCATGATCACTGTTCCCTGCTGTGTAATTCACATTGCTGCCCCATCAGAACTATAGATTTACCTCTGAGGTTAGGATCAGGTGAGGGTGACAGTCAGGAAGCCATAGGAGTGAGGATTTGGGGCTGTTTCACTGAAGACAAAAGACAGGCCCTACAGAAACAATTTTGCAAGTCGCTGTTTTGAGTTGATGGTGGCAGTGACTTAATTGGAAGACAGTGTGATAATGAACTGCAGCAGGATCAAGAGGAGAGGAGTCTATTCGTGACTCTAAACCCACTTGCTGTGCAGATCTCGCAGCTTCGCTTTTGTTTCCATCTTCTCCTCTACAGAGAAAGAATAATTATTCATAACTTGACTTCTGTTCACATCATGCTTAATGGTTTAAGGCTGCATCTTCCTATGGCCCAGCTTATCACAGACGGGCTGCAGATTTAATGAGATGATGCATGTTTGCTCTATCACCTCCTAGTTCTCTAAGAAGGGACAGTTATGTAACCCTTTATGTCTTACTTCCTCAGTTGGCAAATGAGGATAACGACAACACTCACCTCACCATTATGTTAAAAAAAATGACTCTAATTAGTGCCTGTGACAGGCTTAGTGGCATCAGTATTTAGTAAATGTTAGCTACGCTGTTTTGCAGAAGGGCATGACAATATTTGTGGATGGATGGTATGGAGATTGGGGCTTCCCCGGTGGCTCGGGAGTAAAGAATCCACCTGCAATGCAAGAGATGCAGGAGACACAGGTTCATTCCCTGGGCTGGGATGATACCCTGGAGGAGGTCATGGCAACCCATTCCAGCATTCTTGCCTGGAGAATCCCATGGACAGAGGAGCCTGGCAGTCTACAGTCCATGGGGTTGTAAAGAGTCGGACATGACTGAAGCACTGAGCATGCATGCATGCTATGTAGATTAAATGCACTTTTATGATTCTTATTAGTGGGGGTTTGACCAACTATGGACCCTGAGTCAAATCTGCCTGCCTTGTGTTTTAGTTTATAAAGTTGTATTGGACCACAGTTGTGCTCTTCCGTTTATCTATTGTCAATGGCTGTGGATATATTATGAAAGGGAAGTTGATTAATTATGATATGATCCTATGGCACATAAGCTTAAAATGTTTATTGTCTGGCCCTTGATAGAAAAATGTGCCAACCCCTGGTGTTTCACAAGAAAACTGACACAAATGCCCAATTCATGTAATTTATATTTAATAATAGTTTGGTTATACTTGAATTTATTTAATCTTTACCCCATTGATAACTAATAGACATTTGGAAGGTTTCTTTTTATTATTATTTGTAAATAGTTCTTCAATAAATACAGAATATATGTGATTATATCTGTAGGCTAGGTCCCTATACATGAAATATCAGGGGTAACTATTTGGGTCACCTCCATTGATGTACTTGCAGATTTACTGAGGGGACATAGTGAATATTCTCACTACCAAAGTTGTCAGAACCGAGCACAGAATTGAGCTGTCAGTTCTAATTCCCTGTAACAGAGTTTATCATTAATTAGCTTCTTTGATCGAGCCAGAGGTTGCTGTCCCCAAAGGAAAAAACACAACGCTGAAGCTCAAGGAATTGACTACTTGTCAGATGAGGTTAGCTCTCAAGATTCCTACCCATCACAAGTAATCTTCTGGCTGGTTGTTGCTTCCATCTCTCAGTTCAGATCGCTGCCTTTGGGCCTCATAATAGGAAGTCTGGATAGAGTCGTCAGGCTTAACGTAATGCTCCATCTGGATCATCACATCTGCTGTCCATAAAAGACTTATGACTGCATAACTCTGATAAGGGAACAGTAGTAGTATCCTTTCATGCGAGGTGGTGTTGTTCCTAAAACCTGAGTCCTTTGTGAAACATGCCTCTAAGAAGACCTGACTATGAAAACATGAGTTTTATTGTCAGTAAAGGACCCTTCTGTTTTTCTTTTGTCATACCTCAGGTGATGGCAGCACTTGCAGAGACATAGCTGAGGATTCACTATTGCTGCACAAGATTATGATGTATTGATCTGTTGTTGTGCTTAGATACTCAGTTGGGTCTGACTCTTTGCAACCCTGTGGACTGTAGCCCGTCAGGCTCCTCCATCTGTGAGGATTCTCCAGGCAAGAATACTGGAAGGGGTTGCCATTTCCTACTCCAGGCGATCTTCCCAAGCCAGGGATCAAATGCAAATCTCCCAACATTGCATGCAGATTCTTTACGGTCTCATCCACCAGGGAAGCCCAATATATTGTTTCCTTGTTTTAAAATACAGTATACTAATGCATATATATGGAATTTAGAAAGATGGTAACAATAGCCCTATATGAGAGACAGCAAAAGAGACACAGATGTAAAGAACAGTCTTTTGGACTCTGTGGGAGAGGGAGAGGGTGGGATGATTTGGGAGAATGACATTGAAACATGTGTAATATCATATATGAAATGATACTGGATGCTTGGGGCTGGCGCACTGGGACGACCGAGAGGGATGGTATGGGGAGGGAGGAGGGAGGGGGGTTCAGGATGGGGAACACGTGTATACCTGTGGTGGATTCATGCTGATGTATGGCAAAACCAATACAATATTGTAAAGTAAAAAAAAAAAAAAATTAATAAAATAAAGGTCAGTTGCACAAAAAAAAAAAAAAAAACTATCTGGACATAGTGAATCTTTATAATCTACTATCAATATATTGATTAATAGATTGTAAAGATTCATGACTATGTCCAGATAGTATTTTAAAACAAGAAGACAAATTGTTCTGTTAATTCTAGAGCCTAAAACTCAAAAGTAAGGACTTCCCTGGTGGTCCAGTGGTTAAGACTCTGTACTTCTTATGCAGGGGCTGAGGGTTCGATTCCTGTTTGGGGAACTAAGATCGCACATGCTGTGTGGCATGGGCAAAAAGAATCCAACAAACAAACAAAAATAACTCTAAGGCCAATAGGAACCAGGCATAGAACAGTCATGGCAAATTAGAGAGTTTGTGTCCATCTGAAGGGAGTGGCTGCTTTGGGGTCCTGGTCATTTGTTGCTTCACTACCTTATTCTTCCAAAAGAAAAGTAAAATTCTTCCAAGCTTTAAAATTTGCAACTACTTCAAGATCAGAAACATAAACGTTAGGCCAATTGAACTATGTCTGCTGACTTAACTCCATTTGTAAGCTCTCAGCCTGAGATCTTTACTTTAGAAATTAGTAGCAGAACTGAGGAGGGCTGGGGTGAAGTAGGAGGTCACAGGACTAGAAAGATAACCTTCTAAAGCAAACTAGCATATTAGAATTCCAGGAAGAACTTAAAATATAGTCAGGGATGTAGGCCAGTCATGGAGATCACAAATAACAATGGTCTTGTGTTTTGTCTGTAGAAAAAAAAAAAAAAAATTGTCCATGTAGCTAGGATTGCTGTGGGAATGGCTCAGAATAAGAAATTCACATCTCAGGCCATGAACATCTAGGAATTCCTCTTAAAACTGAGGGCTCTGTCATCAGATAGACATACCAGCAGTGGGAATAACTTCTCAAAGCCTCCATTCTCATTCTAAGGACTAAATGAGAAAAAGTGTGTAAAGTAGTTTGCTTGGCCCTAATGCATGGGTCCCTGGTGGCTCAAATGGTAAAGAATCTGCCTTCAGTATGCAAGTTGCAGGTTCAGTCCTTGGGTTAGGAAGATCCCTGGAGAAGGAATGCCTACCCACTCCAGTATTCCTTCCTGAAGAATGCCGTGGACAGAAAAGCCTGGTGGGCTACAGTCCATGGGGTCGCAAAGACAGGATTGAGCAACTAACACACACAATGCATTTGGTACTTAATGCATGTTAGCTAATGGAATGCAAAGTCGCTCTGCCATTTGTGAGAAAGATCATGCAGTATACCTCTGATCCAGACTTCTTTTATTCTCTCAGCACATGTTTAGAGCTGGGAGTATTTGCTGTATCCCTACTTATTAGATAGTCACTATGGAATCCTGTAGTGTTGTTGCTTGGTGACTGGACTTGTGAAAGACCCAGAAAAGTCTATGCAACCTCACAGAAGCCAAAGCCGTGGGAATTCCATGATACAGATGGAGTCAATGCTGGTGACCAGCACCATGTTCTGTCCCCAAGGACAAATATCCTTTGCCCCACAGTGATCCTCAACATTACTGTCAATTATGGACCAGGATAGTGGATTGAGTCAGAAGAGAACTGTGCCGTATATCCGTTGTGTAAAGGGTCTTGGGCTCTGCAATGTCTGTGAATACTATTTCTGTGAGTTTCTGTTGGCCATCAAAAACCCTTCAGACTTGCCAGTGGCTCCAAAAGGATCAAGACTAATGAGAGAGCTGATCGAGTGCTGAGTGGGTGCATTTTAGAAATCTGTCCTGAAATACTCTGTATTGACCTTCATTATTTTCATGGCTTGCTTAACCAGAAAAAGCATTATTTCTTGGAGAAAGCTCTTTATATTTTACCCAAATGTTCTATCCAGTGTTGTCAAGAAAAAATGTGGTTTTAGATTTTCAGCTCAGTGCGGTTAATATTAAAATGAGATGGAAATTTTACATTATTCTTTAGTGGAGAAACAATTTGTCAGTTGCATTATCCATGCTTTTCACATAGATAGATAGGCAGATCTACATACATCTGTATGTATACATATATATGGAGAAGGCAATGGCACCCTACTCCAGTACTCTTGCCTGGAAAATCCCATGGATAGAGGAGCCTGGTGGGCTGCAGTCCATGGGGTCACTAAGAGTCGACACAACTGAGCGACTTCACTTTCACTTTTCATTTAAATGCATTGGAGAAGGAAATGGCAACCAACTCCAGTGTTCTTGCCTGGAGAATCCCAGGGACAGGGGAGCCTGGTGGGCTGCCGTCTCTGGGGTTGCACAGAGTCAGACATGACTGAAGTGACTTAGCCGCAGCATACATATGTATACATGTATATATTAACATAGTACATATTCTAATGTGACTTTAATTATTAGTGTATGATTTACATTAATGTTAGTTTGCTTACTACTGACATATAGTAAACTGTATGCATAATTATTCATTTGTGTCACGAAGCCACTTTTTTTCATTATGTTTTTATATTAATCATAATGAAAGCCAATATTAATTATCATCATTTCTCTCAAGATACCAATCTTGCCAAGCAGGCATACATATTTTTATTTATATATTTTTTTCCTACAGTAAGATGCATTTCCTATGGAGAGAATCTATTTAGATATTTATCTTTGTTTCTCATTCATTTTATTAATCATGGCCAACTGTTCAACTTCCAAGGAGTTTTTTTTTTTTTTTTTTTTCTCCAGTGCTTTTAATGACTAAGTTACTTGGAACAGCAGCAGGAAGAAAAATCTTTGAGGCAGAATCTACTTATACAGATTCTGACAAGTCTCAGCTCAGGGCAAATTTCCAAAGGATAATTATAGATGTCGCTAAAGCTGAATTCATGATGGTCAGATTGTCAGAAATCTTATTTATAAATGCTCTCATAATGCTGTAGGGAAACCTCCATTTTATTTTGGAAAAGTTTGAAACCCGTTGTTCTGTCTCTGATTTAGCATCCGAGTCACCCATGGAGTTCTGAAGGCTATAAATAAAAGTAAATTCAGCCACTAACATAAACTTTCTCAGTCAATATTTATTATTAACTAATGTGGTTCAGATGGTAAAGCGTCTGCCTACAATGCGGGAGACCCGGATTCAATCCCTGGGTCAGGAAGATCTCCTGGAGAAGGAAATGGCAACCCCCTCCAGTATTCTTGCCTGGAAAATCACATGGATGGAGGAGCTTGGTAAGCTACAGTCCATGGGGCGACTGAGCTACTTCACTTTCACTTTCAACGTTGCAGTCACTCACTCACTCACCGTCTGGCACTGCTCTGTGCATTTCAGATAACTCAGAGTTTTCCCATAAAGCTTATGAGGTAGTTATGATTACAGTGATTACCTTACCAAGGAAGAAACTGGTATGTGAAAAAGTCAAGTAGCTTGCCCAAAGTCAAACAAGTAGTAAGTTGCCAAGTCAGAGATTAAACCCAGGCAGCTCAACTCCTGAGATCATGCTTGTAGGCATCGAATTTCACTTTTGCTCATCCTCAGGGTCCTTTATGACCAGATTTGGATCTGGCTTTGTCAGGATAGTATCACAAAATGAAATTCATTGCCTTGTTCTCATCTCTTACTAATTTTATTTGAATACTTTATTTTTGTCATGATTGTTTTTTAAAATTAATTTTTATTCGAATATAATTGCTTTACAATGATGTCAGTTTCTACTGTACAGCAAAGTGAATCAGCTATACGTATACGTTTATCCCCTCTCTTCAGGATATCCTTCCCATTTAGGTCACAGAACACTGAGTAGAGTTCCCTGTGCTTATTCATAGGTTCTCTTTAGTTACCTCTATTATGCAAAGTTCATATATATATATGTGTGTGTGTGTGTGTGTGTGTGTGTGTGTGTCAATCCCGATCTCCCAATTCACCCCACCCTTCCTTCACCTTTGGTAACCATGTGTGTGTTCTCTTTATCTGTGTCTCTGTGTTTGCTTTGCATAGAAACTGTATCATTTTTTTCATCATTCATCTGCATCATTTTCTAGATTCCACATGTAAGCGAGATTACATGATACTTGTTTTTCTCTTTTGGACTTACTTCCCTCAGTATAGCATGTCTGATTTTTAGGGGCTCAGATGTATTAGCTGATTACTTTCCAGTGAGAAAACAAAAAATTGTTTCCAGTCTGGACTTCCTGAATCAGACCCTCTGATGGCTGCAGACTTTCAATATGAGGTATAGACCGAGACCAGGACTCCGGAAAGCTATAAGAAGTATTATGGGGACAAAGAGGTGGGAGACCTTGATTCTGATTGAGAAGACTTCTAAAGACCTGACATACTGTATAGTCTGTGAAAGAATACTGAATAACGAGGGTGAGTTACTGACTACCTCTATGAGGAGGGACAGAGTTACACTTCCCTGGTGGCCCAGATGGTAAAGCATCTGCCTACAATGCAGGAGACCTGGGTTCGATCCCTGAGTCAGGAAGATCCTCTGGAGAAGCAAATGGCAACCCACTCCAGTATCCGTGCCTGGAGAATCCCATGGACAGAGGAGCCTGGCAGGCTACAGTCCATGGGTCACAAGAATCAGACATGGCTGAGTGGCTAAGCACAAGCACACAAATCCAGTGTCTAATGGAGAGCCAGCGGTGTGCGGACCTGCAGAAGCTCGTGGTCTTTTCACTGTGCTACCCAGGGAAGGTGGAATCAAGATTCCCTGCATCTTCTTTAATACCCTACCACCCCCACTGCCAGTAAAGCAGTCTTCATCTCCTTAAAATCAGGTACGCCACTTTTGAAGATCCTTCATAAACACTGTTAGAACGTCATGTTATCTACTTTAAAAAATTTTTATTTCTTAATTGGTGAAAAATTGCTTTACAATTTTGTATTGGTTTCTGCTATACAACAACTAGAATCAGTCTCTCTCTATATATATATATATATCTCCCTCCCTTCCTGAACGTCCTTCCCCTCCCCCCATCCTATCATTCTAGGTTATCACAGAGCTCCAGGCTCTTTTCCCTGTGTTATTTAGTAACTCCCCACTAACTATGTATTTTGCATATGATAGTGTGTATATATCAAATCTACTTTTTCAATTCATCCCACCCTCACTTTCGCCCACTGTGTTGACAAGTCTGTTCTCTATTAGGTTCATCAGTACCATTTTTCTAGGCTCCATACATATGTGTTAATACATGGCTTTTGTTTTTCTCTTTTTGACTTACTTCTCTCTGTATGAGAGGCTCTAGGTTCATCCACCTCACTACAACTGACTCAAATTTTTTCCTGTTTATGGCTGAGTAATATTCCATTGCATAAATGTACCACAACTTCTTTATCCATTCATCTGTCGATGGACATCTAGGTTGCTTCCACGTCCTGGATTTTGTAAATAGTGTTGCAATGAACATTGGACTACAAATGTTTTTAAGAATTGTGGTTTTATCAGGGTATATCCCTAGTAGTGGGATTGCTGAGCCATATGGAAAATTTATTTCTAATCTTTTTTAAAAAAATTATTTTTCAACCAAAGGATAATTGCATTACAGAATTTTGTTGTTTTCTGTAGAACCTCAACATGAATCAGTCATAGGTATACATATATCCCCTCCTTTTTGAACCTCCCTCCCACCTCCCTCCCTCACATTTCTAGTCATTTTAAGGAATCTCCATACTGTTTTCCATAATGGCTGTATCAGTTTCTATTCCTAGCAACAGTGTAAGGGGGTTCCCTTTTCTCCACATCCTCTCTAGCATTTATTGTTTGTAGATTTTTGATGATGGTCATTCTGACTGGTGTGAGGTTATACCTCATTGTAGTTTGATATGCTTTCCTCCAATAATGAGCATTGTTGACCATCTTTTCATGTGTGTGTCGACCACCTCTATGTCTTCTTTGGAAAACTATCTGTTTAGGTCATCAGCCCATTTTTTGATTGGGTTGTTTTTCTGATATTGAGCTGTATGAGCTGCTTACATATTTTAGAGATTAACACCACGTCAGTTGGTTCATTTGCGAGTATTTTCTCCCCTTCTGAGATTTGTCTTTTCTTCTTGTTTATAGTTTCCTTTGCTGTGCAAAAAGCTTTTAAGTTTTATTAGGTCCCATTTGTTTGTTTTTGTTTTTATTTCCATTACTCTAGGAGGTGAGTCAGAAAGAGTCTTGCTGTGATTTATGTCAAAGGAGTGTACTGCCTACCTTTGCCTCTAAGAACTTTATAGTTTCTGGCCTTATATTTAAGCCTATGATCCACACTGAGTTTAGTTTTGTGTCTGGTGTTAGGAAGTGTTCTGATTTTACTCTTTTACATGTAGCGGTCCAGTTTTCCCAGTACCACTTATTGAAGAGGCTGTCTTTACTCCATTGTATATTTTTGCCTGCTTTGCCAAAGATGATGTGCTCATAGATGTGCGGGTTCATCTCTGGGCTTTTGTGTTGTTCCATTGGTCTGTGTTTCTGCTTTTGTGCTAGTACCACACTGTCTTGATGACTGTAGATTTGTAGTATAATCTGAAGTCAGGGAGGTTGATTTATCTACTTTAGTAGACAGTAATCTTGGGTTTAGAAGATCGGGCTTTGTTTCCTTGCCCTTTTTCACTTAGTTATGAATGATGCTTGGCTAGTCACTAGTTTTCTTTGAATGTTGGTTTTCTTTTTACCACAGATGCTGGGGTATTTAGGACCTAATATTAAGAGCTCATATTTATGCAATTGCTTTCTTAACTCTAAAGCAAACCAAAAGTATAAAAGATTGCCATTTTAAGAGACATTTAAACCCCCCAAGCTTCATTTTCCTCATATATAGAATTGCAATTGTAACTCCTGTCTCATAAAGTTGTTAAATTGTTCATTCAACAAATACTTAATGTGCATCTACTATTCACTAAGCACATTTTGTTTTGTTAAGGGAGAGGTAGTTGTGGTAGATATGTATTATAATAACCAAGCAGAAAAAATGAAAATGATAATTGTGATAAATACTACGAAAGAAATAAAGAAGAAATTGGATTGGAGATGGGGGCTGCTGCTTTAGATAGAGTAGCCAGAGTAAACCTTTCTAGTGAGGTGATGGAGACCTTAGAGTTGAAGTTTGTGAGGTCACCCAAAAGGTACTTCCAGAGAGTGAAGACCTGTGTTACTAAAAGGTATGGACAGAAGACAAGAGGACTCTAGGCCTTGCTATTCAACACGTAGTCCGTAGCCTATTCCATCTCCATACTCTGTTACTGGTCTGCAGCAGGCTTAGTAGCTTGCATAAGAGTGTAAATCAATGTGATTCTTTCTTCACTGAGAAAATCTTTCCCAGAAAGTCAGCTGGATTTAACAGTATGCTTAGTTATATAGTAGGTGTACATTCTGGTATCCGTATCTCATCATCCCAGGAACAGGTTGCAGACTGGCTTCTTTTGGTAGCATTGATAAGATGACGGGCTGTAAAGGGCAAGGGCTAGACCAGGCAGAACCTTGAGGTCATAATAAGGTTTCTGAATTTTATTCTGAGAACAAGGAGAAACCACTGGGGGAATCTAAGCAAGAGAATAGAATGATCTGTTCTTGAGAGAAACAGATGCTCTAATGCACTTGAAAACATACAATAGGCTGTAAAGTGATGATGAATGTGAGTTTTGACAACCTCATCTCATTCAATCAGAGCTTTTCTAGTCATTCTGCCAACAGTCTCCTCCTGGACTGGTCTAAACAACATATGTCATGAATCTCTTGAGGGCATTTTGCAACATTTTTTTCTTTTTTATTTGTTTGTTTTTATTGTAGCAAAATATATGCACCATGATTTTGAGGTTATCTCTTTCCAATTCAAATGAAATTCCATGCTTAGAAAGTAAATAAGTTATATGCCTCTAGCTCTGGGGTCTCACATCTCAAAATAAAGGTACTTTTGGCAGCATTAGTATTTCATGTTCACACCTACAGAGCTTACTACCAATTTGCACATATTTTGCTAAAAAGAACAACTGCCTAAGATCTAGAAACTTCATATCTACACTTCATTCACAATGAAAGTTTTAGTGTTTTTCATGATGCAAACTGGTGAGTTCATTTTTTTTTCCCTCACCCAGGAAATGGTTACATCCTTTAGAAAGATATGGTATTGATTTGTTGGCCCCAGAATTGGTCATTATTTCCCTTATTCTCCTCCCTCCCTTCCTTTTTTTTTTTTTTTAATTTCTTGATACCCTCTCTCCATTCCCTTCCTCTTTCCCTTCCTTCTTTCCAGACTACTTACTGAGTGTAGATACTCTGGGCTAAGGCTCTGGAAATACCTCAGTCAAAAAGACTTAGTTTCTGCGTAGAAGGAGATTATAGCTTTCATGAGACACAGATGAGTAACTAGAACTATAATTATAATCTAGTGTGATCTATGCCACGTGGGGGAAAATATAGAGTATATATTGCATAAAATCAGCTGGGCCTCTAACTTACAGCTGAAGTCAGGACAGCTTCTGAGAGGAGAGAATGTCAAAGTTGAAGTCCAAAGAACATAAGTTTGGAGGTGGGTAGAGTGTTCTTAGTAAAAATTTCATGTATGAAACTTGGAGATGAGATAGTGCAAATATGAGTTACTGTAAATAAATAAATTAAGTGTAACTAGACCTTTGGAGTAAAGTGAGGGAAGGGGTTGGAGAGGGAAGAAGTAGGAAATGTAATAAGAAACAGATCATGAAGGGCCTCATACACCAACCTAATGAGTACAGACTTTATCTTTAAAGTGAGAGAGTATCATTGAGGGGTTTCAAAAGGTAGATGATTATGATTATTTTACTTTTTAGGGAAGTTATATTGGATTTGGGCTTCTCTGGTGGCTCAGCAGTAAAGAATCTGCCTGCTAATGCAGGTGATGCAGGAGATGCTGGTTCGATCCCTGGCTTGGGAAGATCCTTTGAAGAAGGAATGGCAACCCACTCCAGTATTCTTTCCTGGGAAATCCCATGGACAGAGAAGCCTGTCAGGCTACAGTACATAGGGTCTGCAAAGAGTTGGACATGACTTAGCGACTTAGCAATAACATACTGGATCTAGGAAGGAAAACGGATTAAAGGGAATGGTAAGGTTGGAGTTAGGAGACCATAGAGAATTATATATGTGCAAATAACAATGTGGAATGAACAGAATTAGAACACTGTACATGCTGGTGATGAGATATTTTCTTTACTTAGATGCTTAGAAAGTTGATGCCTGATTTTCTAGGGCACAAAGACAGTTTGGAAAAGGAGGAACAGGGGCCAGACCTTCCAACCTGTGTTGCTTTGCCACTTTGAGCCATTTTGAGCCCAATCATCATTCATTCTCTTCCCTGCCCCCTTACCTACTCCCCAGAGCCTGAGTTTTTCTAAAAATGGGGAGCTTCTCTTTGATGATAATTTTACTCTTGGGAACTGTCCAATATTCTCTTGCTGCATTAAAAGATAAACTGACTTTTAAAAATAATGAATGGGATATTATGGAGCCAGCCGTCAAGGGAATGATTGGAAATTTGTCCTGAAATTCTGTTGTACCAAGACTTGCAGATTTTAATCTGTCCCCCTAAGGTTTTTCTCAACACACACCAATGATGGAAAGAAGGGGGATCAATCAAAGAAAAAATGTGTTCAGCACTCTTGTGAGCTCCACATAGAAGGAAATACGTGGGGACAACAGAGAGAAATAAGGCCCTTTCTCTGCCTGAAATTGTCTAGTTTAAAAGACAAAAGTAGACATATATGAAAACATCAAGCCACTTGAAACAGTAACTAAGAATGTGTTGTAGTTATATGCTTAAAAGAGTAACATTCCAGTTGTTCAGAAAACAGAGGAGCAAGTAGTCAGGAAAATCCCTTCTGGAGGTAAGCTAAGCCTTGGTGGGCAGAGCACAGTAGGCTGGAGGCCTGGTGTTCTGAACATGTGGAGGCACAGATGAATGGGTTGTATTGGTGGCTGTTGAGTGTGGATGGAAAAATGCCAAGAGACAGTGGCAAAGAAGTTCAGCCAGACAGTGTGCACAAAACAGATAACTGTGAAGACAGTTCAGTTCAGTTGCTTAGCCATGTCCAACTCTGTGACCCCATGGACTGCAGCACACCAGGCTTCCCTGTCCAGACGTTTTGAGACATGGGGAATACAGTGAAGGCTCTAGAAGGAGATGTTATGGAAAAGAATGATAAGACATTCTTATGGGGAGTATGGACATTCCCAACTCCTACTAATTCAACTTTCTATTAATATTTATCTTGACCAGATCAAGTGGCTCAATTCATGTCTACACTGTTCACCATCTCTTAGTCATTTTTCAGGTTAAAAGGGAGAGTGCTTTGTAGATTTCTAATGATCATGATCACCCTAATTATTGTTTCCACCATGGCATCCACTTTCGCATTTTCCCCATCTTTGACCAGATTGCTCTTGATTCAGTCTAAATAGCTGCCTCTGTGCATGTATTTCCTGCCAGTCATCCTCTGCTTTACCAGGCTGTCTCACAGAATCTCCGTCTAGCTCTAGTCAATTGTGTCCTTGGATACATTTCATCTCTAGCGCCTTTTACACATCTGGTTTGACAGGACCCAGTCTGATTAAACAATCCACAAGAGCACACTATAAGCTGAATTCAGCATTGAAGACAGCAGGGTGGTTTGATCTAAATTAATATTTAATTTTTGATCTGAGCATGAGGATTTGATGGTCATGACCTGAGGTTTGTGTTTCTTTCAAAGTTCCCAACAGGGTGTTGCACAGCCTTAGTAACCGATGGTTTTCCTATTCAAGTTCCTGACCCACTGCCAGGAGGTAGATTGTTGCTTCTCTGTGTGCTGAAAAGTGTCAGCTTAGTAGCTTTTCCATCATGGCCTCCAGCTAATATTTTTAGATGGCCAAGATGTTATCAAAAATAGTATTTAGTTGGGTGACTTCGATTATTGCCTCTGGTTGACTACAGGACTATAACTTCTTGGGCTCAGCTGTGTCTGTTGTAATCCTCAATTTCTATAAATTCTTTGCAAGTCACTGCTCTGTGTGTTTTGCAGTAAGGGGCTGTGCATTTTTCAGTGGGTTCCCCATGTAATGAAGATCCACAAAGACATGACTTTTGATTGATGACTGTATTTAAGAAGCTATTTAAAGAGTATTAGGTTTCCATGTTCTTTTGCTCAGAATCAGCTTTTTAAACTGCTCTTTCTCAGCAGCTTCATTCTGACAAGGAACATTTTGTTTGCATTTCATTTTTATTTTTAGGCATTTGCAAATGAGCCTACCCTGAAACAGTGACCTGCACTATCCAGAGGGGGGCAGGCCAATGTCAAAAATTCTTGCATCCATTCTACAAATATTCATCAAGCAAGGAAGCATGGTAGACCCTGTTCTAGGCCCTGTAAATACAAGGATGTGTCAAGACAACCCTGTCCTTACCCTCAGGGAGATAAAAGGCCAGTAAGAGTCTGCTTCTTTAACTATAATAATTGCTGTGTAGGGGAATTACTAGGAGTTGTTAGAGCCCATACTGAGAAATCATCCAGTCCAGGGGGCTCTAGGAAGAACTTCTTGAAGAAGTGGTAACTAATCATCTATATGAATGATACATAGAATTTAATAAGATAAAGAAGAAAAAGGGGGAAAGGTTGTGGGTAGGAAGAATACACAGAGTAAATGAACTCCCTGAGGTTGGAAGAAATTGAAAATAAAAGTGGGAAGGGCTAACATATCTGAAACTTAGAGGATGAGGATGAAAGTAAGAGTTGAGCCTGAAGAGCTAGACAGGGACTGTTCATATGGTGGTCTAGGGGGCCTTTGACATGATTGTTACTTTTCTCTTCAGAGTATGGAGGAAGTCACCAAGGAGTAGCAGTATCTGCTTGGTGTTTCTGAAAGAGACCCCTGGCTCTAGATTTCTATCATTGTAGTTTGGGTTGGAGGTGATGTTGGCTTGAAGTGGAGTTGGCCATGTAAACGGAGTAAAGTGACTATTTATGACAGATAATTAGGAAGTGAAATGGCAGTATTTAGGGGTTGAGTGGATGTAGTGGGTGAGGGAGAGGGAAGTATCAAAAATAACCAAGTTTCTTGGTATGGCACATAAAGTGAAGTAGGATGGGCAAGCAGATGTGGTCAATGTGCCAACCTCTTTGCAAGCCAATAGGAAGCAGTTACAGCCATTGTTAATGAAGGGTAACCATTTGGATTCATAGTTGTCAATGGCTTTGTAAATATAGCTAGCTCTTCAGGAGGAAGGAATGCCCAGAAGTGGGAGAGCTAAGGAACAGGTAGCCTTACTTTATTCTAAACTCCAACCACATTATCTCTGGTGGCCAAATTGTTCCCTGGTAGTTCCCCACTCCTTTTAGCTAAGTTAACTGTATCTTCTGAGATGTGACTTTGACCAGATGTGACTTGTGTGTGCATCCTCAGTTACACGGTCATGCCCAGCTCTTTGTGACCCTTTGGACTGTAGCCCTCCAGGCTCCTCTGTCCATGAAATTTTCCAGGCAAGAATACTGGAGTGGGTTGCCATTTCCTCCTCTGGGGAATTTTCCCTCTAGGGATCAGATTTGCATCTCTTGCATCTCCTGCATTGGCAGGCAAATTCTTTACCACTGCACCACCTGGGAAGCCCAGCAGGCTGGAAAGGAATCCCTGGGTCCAGTGATTAGGACTCCAGGCTTCCACTGCGGGGGCACCAGTTATCTATTTATTGGCCACACTGTTCCATATGTGAGATCTTAGCTTCCAGTCCAGGGATCAAAACCGCATGCCGTGCATCTCTGCACTGGAAACATCGCCTCTTACCCAGTGAACCACCAGGAAGCCCCCGCATGTGACTTAGCATTTACCAAATTATGCTTTTATCATCTGTTGATGAACTAGCTTCATATGAGAGTTGGTTTGTTACTTGGACTTAAGAACTCTCCTCTTTTTAAAGTGTTTTCAGGAATCACATCTCCTTTGGTAACTACACTTTAACTTTCATGGGAGAACTACTTGTCCACCATTCTGGGTTCACAGAAGGCTGAAAAAAATCCTCCCTCCCCTATCTGCATGGCCACATTGTTTACTTCAAGGACGCTGGAAAGGGGACCCAGCCTCAGCGCTTTAATCAGATCTACTGAGAAGGAGAGGGTCTTTTTTCAAAACTCTGGGATTTTGGCAGAAATAATCGTCATTTTGTAGCTTCTGGTGTTCATTTTACTGTTGAATAGGAGTCAGCCTGAGAACAAAGGTAACACAGAAGGTAGCAGAGCTAAAAGACACAGAAAAAGCTTTCTGATGTCATCATTAATCTGATCTGTATGTCCTTAGCTTTTTCAGTTACAATCCAACATATTCCTTTCTGTTTAAGTCAGTTTTGAGTTCAGTTTTCTGTCACTTGCAAATAAGAACTCTTCCAAGTATAATTATCTGAGAAATCAGATCAGTCAGAGTTAATGACTGACAATGATGATATACATTTATTTAGCTCTTGCCATGTATAAAGTGCCATGCTTTGTTTAAATTTAATTTTCTCAACAACCTTATGACATAGTTATGATGATCCCTAATTTATGGATGAATTAAGTGAGATTCAGTTAGGATTAAAACCTAAGCAGCCTGACTCCAAAGTCCATGTTTCACCCTACTTCCCTAGAGTAAGAAAGATTCCATTATTACTGACAAAATAACAGTACCTGCTTGAGAATCATAACCAGTTTCTCTATATGTCCAGTGTATATTTTCTGCAAGGGAGAGGAAAAAGCAGCAATTTCTCCCTTATAGGAAATACACCTTTTCCCTAGGTTAACTCATGTGAAGTATCACCATTTAAAATCTAAACATCATCAAATGTTGACTACTATAAAAGAGTTTTCAATTTCAACCAACACTGCAAACCAACAAAGGCAAAATATCTCTCTGGTTTTAGACTTATATAACCAAGTGCCTCTTTGATGTCTCAAGTTAGTCGTTTCCCTGGAAGCTCAAACTTTACATGCCCAAAACAGGATTCATGATTCCCAAATGCCAGCTCTACCTGTTCCTCTTGCTGGCTTTCCCATTTCAATCAATGACAGCCCCCAAGTATTAATACTTGGCTTCTCAAGATCGTAGTGAAGGAGACCTCCCTGGTCTTTCCTCTCCCTACTTTCTCTGTGTCCCATTAGCCAGCAGGTTGCCAGTTCTGTCTATAAATTGTATCTGAAAACTCTTCACCAGGCACATTAGCCTTCTACAGGTTCTTGGGACATTCCAAACCCTTTTGTGTACTAGGACATTTATTTTTTTCAGCTTTATTGAAGTATACTTGACATATGAAAGTGTAAGATATTGAAAGTGTACATCATGATGATTTAATATATGTATACATTGTGAAAGGATTCTTCCCATCTACCGCCTAGTTAATTCTTCCCATCCGTCACCTCACATGTTTATATTTTTTTCTTTTTAAGTAAGAATGTTTAAGTTCTTGGAGGAGGAAATGGCAATCCACTCCAGTTTTCTTGCTTGGAGAATCCCAGGGACAGAGGAGCCTGGTGGGCTACAGTGAATGGGGCTGCAAAGGGCTGGGCATGACTGGGCACACACACATTCAAGTTCTACTCTTTTACCAAATTTTCATTGTACAACACAGTGTTACCAACTATAATCACCATGCCATGCATTAGATCCTCAGACTCATTCATCTTATAGCTGAAAGTTTGAGAAAGTTTTCTTATATAATTGTCTTAAGTCTACAACTTCCTTTCATGGGAAGAGAGGAGTTACTTCTTATAAGTGAGTAAATTGCTATCTCAAACTCATTTTGATTGATGCAAGTAACTCATCCTTTTCTAAATGGATTGTAGGACATTTATTCCTGAGGTTTCTAATCTTGATGTGATTTCCCTGGTTCTTTCTCTGGCTAGCTGCTTCTTATATTTCAGTTCTCAGTTAAAAAATCTCTCTTCCCAAAGCTCTTCCCAGGCTGCTCTGTCTAAATCAGTACTTCTTTCCACTGCCAGTCACTGTCTATCGTGTCATTCTATTTATAGTTCTTATCTCAAGTTGGAATTTTTATATACGAATTTTCTGGCTTCTTTTCTGTGTCTCCCTCTAGAATATAAGTTTCCTGAAAGCAGATCCCTTATTCCTTTAGTGGACCTTTGTATTTCCCTACAAAATGCAATGCCTGGCACATTGTAGGCATGCAGTGACTGTGTAAGCTGAATGAACACATGAGCACATGGAGAGAGGAACAGTATAGTTAGAGAACCAGACCACCTCCACTCTCCTTATCTGGTTATATGTCATTGAATAAGTCACTGAACCTCTCTTGATTTTGTTCTCCACAAAAAGAGGGAAGGAGCTAATGGCATCCATGTTGCCCTCCCCAACCAGCAGGATCACAAGGCCTTTAACTAGAAGGAGCAAGAGTGGTGCAAATATACAGGGAAAATTGTAATTCATGACCCATGACTCAGGAGGCAGGCGATCAGAACTACAAACCGATGACAAAAATGACAGTGTGTGGGGACCAAGAAAGAGCCCACTTGTAACATTTGCAGAGTAATTAGTGCCACGCAGAGTGAAACATTATCTAAATCTGTTGCAGAAATACACTCCACCATGGGGAATTGTCTTTAAGCATTAGAAAGAATATTCCAGAATCCAGTGTTCATGCTAATGTCTACCACTTGAGTCCAGGGTTCACTGTTCTGGGTCTCTTCACTCAGTATAATTTTCGTGCCCAGCAAAATTAAATTCTCAAGCAGAATAATTACATGTAAATGCTTCTGGGCTATTAGTCTCAAGGGGCCAATTTTCTAGCCATTTGTTGCCATCTGAAATGTCAAATTTATTACACTGAGGGCATGGTAATACATACAGCATCCTTTCCTAAATAAGATATGAAAGGCGCTAATCAGTACTGTGGCTGCAAATGGGAAAGGCAGTAAGATGTTGTTCTAGCTAATAAAGTGAGCTAAATTAATTACATGGATTATTTTCAGGAAAAGAAAGCATTCTCACGATAGAAGTACTACCTAAACACAGATTCCTCAGTTCAAAGGCTGTCTGCTCTTGAGAAGGCTAATTATTCCCCATCCCTCTTTCATTTTCCTAGATTTCCAGGGTCCAAGAGAAAAGGCACTGTGCAAGAGTGGAAGCTCTAGCTTTGAGTCCTGACTTTCTATTGCCTTATTCTGTGATCTTGGACAGGTCATTTACCCTCTCTGATCTTCAGCTTCAGTTTCTTGTAAAGACAAAAAATTGTGTTGCTCTGGTGGTATCCTTGAGGGCTAAATGGAGAAAACTGGTGATTAAGAACATTAAAAGCATATTACATCAGTGTTGAACTATGCTCTATGCAGTGGGCATTTGTTGATTTTCACCTGTCCAGTGTCATTTCTACTGCTTTTATTAATGATAAAAGACATTGCACTTCATTTTGAGGAAATGCTCCTTCCTTTATTTTAGTCCACATAGTTTGGTCTGCTATTCCTAAAAGTTTAGAAATGGTTACATGACCCAGGGTTGGCCCATTGAGCATTCTTTACCTTGGCCTCAGTAATCAGTTCACAGGAGGAATGTGACTGGGACCAGGACAATGAGACTTCATTCTGTGATGAGGAAAAAGAGGAAACTTTTGCCCTTAGCAATGCAATCTGGTGGGGTATAAACAGTGGTGCAGAACAGACAGGGGAGGGTAATGATGAGCTGGAAAGACATCTTTTAAGACCCTGGATCCAGCCTACTGATCCAACTCTAAATGCTTCATTGAATGCCTGATCTGTGTCAGACACAACCAGAGGCATAAGGATTCATCACTTACTTGTATGAAACAAGTAAGTCTTTCCCTTCTGGAATTCACATTTCTATTATGTAAGCCATTAAGTTTTTCATTCAAGTTCTCTTAATTTGCTTTCTCCCTTGATCCTGAAATCTAGGATTTGATTTCCTAATATATAAAATGGACAAACATACCTGTTTGGCTGAAATATTGTAAAATTAATGTCTTCACAAACTTGGCATATAGTAGGTGCCAAATAAATAATATTAAAGTGGACATTAGTCATTATTTTTGGCCACCTGACATCTAAATCCCTTTCCTTTGGGGAATCTCCCCCCTTAGCAGTCAGAGCCCATTTAGAGGCTGGAAGTGAGCCCCGGTGCAGTTACGTCTGTACTCCTGGCTGAGGCATCACAAATCGATGCCTCTGACACAGACTCTGAGTCTGAAACACATTAAGCCATGAAATGCTGACCATGTGAACTTCTGTCTGGGGAGAGTGGTGTAGGGTGGCAGGTGCATGCGATCTTAGAGTAGGCAGGGACAGCAGTTTTGGCAGCAAAATCCAAAGCACTGCCTGACAGGGGCTGACAGTGCAAACTGCAGAGTCTGTCTGGCAGTGGAACCTGCGTACCCTCAGCAGGCTGTCCCTGAGAAGACACGATTCCTGGATGAATCACTTCAGATATGTGGCTCTCTGGGTTTCCTAAGGAATATTAGAAATTACCCAGCATCCACTGAGAACATTCTTTTCTGATATACTCAATGGATGATGATAAGACCTGTGTTGTAAGGAAAAAAAATAACCACTTTCAGTTTGTAATGTAGAGAATAGAAGGGGGGTTGATGGGGAAGTGAGAATAGTATGGGGTGATCATACACACATCATTGACTGGAGATGTATGAATACATTTTTAACTTAATATATTTATTTATTGAAATGTATATATTTGGCTGTGTCAGATCTTAGTTGCTGCACTCAGGATCTTTCACTGCAGCACAGGGATTCTAATTGAGGTGTGTGGGCTTAGTTGTCCCAAGACATTTGTGATCTTAGTTCCTGGACCAGGGATTCTTAACCACCAGACCACAAGGGAAGTCTCCAGTACTTTTTTAGAGAGTGATACAATTATTAATAACATTACTGTGCATAGTTGTTAGGACTTAAAATTGATCAAGGGTTCATTATACAACTTATGATTGTTGCTTATCATTCACATTTTGCTCCATTAGGTTTTTGTTGCAAGCTTGTGACTTCCCTGCTGGCTCAGACGGTAAAGCGTCTGCCTACAATGCAGGAGACCCAGGTTCGATTCCTGGGTCAGGAAGATCCTCTGGAGAAGGCAATGGCACCCCACTCCAGTACTCTTGCCTGGAAAATCCCATGGATGGAGGAGCACAGTAGGGTATAGTCCATGGGGTTGCAAAGAGTCAGACTTCACTTTCACTTTTGTGTATATTGTAAATGCAAGTTTCTTACTGTAAAAATTTTAAAAATGACACATTGTAAAATTTCTCATTTCTGAAAGAGCCCCCCACAAATATCCACCTTGTCAACTAGCAGGTAAAAAAAAAAAAAAGAACATATTCTAGAGGAAATAATACCCACAGAACTAAAAAAAAAAAAAAAGCCACCAGAAAGTGTAGGGTCTGCTCTTCCAGGGAAAAGAACAGTAAAATACAGTCTATTTGTCATAGATGTTCTTTACCCCAGCACACAGGGGCCTGCTATACTGCCTGCCTCTCACACTCTAACAAAATATTAGAATGCTTTCGTAAAACATGTTTCAAATAAGAACATTAAGTGAGAAAAAGTTGTTGAAATTTACTCAGATGCAGGTGTTTCAATATTCATTTACATAACAAATCACCAGTCACAGGCATTAGTTTCTGCAAAACCCTCTGGTCAATAATGTGTTGAGTGACATGAGATGGTGAGATGTGATAAGGACGACATGGGTTGGTAGTATGTCTCTCTAGCAGAAAGGAACATAAGAGAGATATTGCAGGTGAAATTGACATGACAGTTTCTTCAGCCATTAGATCATGTACAGTACATAAATATTGAGATTTCTTGGCTTTAGATGCTAATGATATTAATATTTATCCAGCTAGAGGTATTTTGACTGCAGGGAGTACAATTCAGCTGCATAGTTTTTTTTTTGTTTTGTTTTGTTTTTTAGCTGCATAGTTTTTAAAATGGGTCAAAGAAAAACTAGGGGGTAAAATTCAAGATTGGATTCCCACATCTAGGTAGGGTAATAGCTTTCTCCACTTTTGTCCTTTTAAGTTGGTGAGACAGATTTTTTCCATGAGTCATGTATGCCGATGACATCCAAGTATTTTGCAGATGGTAAATATGAAAGAAAAGTGCTCGCGGATAAGTCATGAGCACAGCTCATCACAATGTTCTTTGGTGCTTTCCTGCCATCCTGGATGCAGTTAGGCCAGCCTCACAAGCCACTCATGAGCAAGAGGTGGAGCACAGTTCAGAGATGGTAATCGATTCTTACTGAGATGTTTAATTTCTCCCCTTAAATTCCTTAAAAGTTTCTCAAACAAATGAAATATAATTGATACAGATCCCGTCTCCTTTTCTTCCACAAATTATTAAGAAGTTGTAATTGCTTCCCAACCCCCAGGAAGCTCTTGTCTGTAGGAATAAAGTGTTAGTGTGTGACTCCCTGGCAATCATTATTATTCTGATGAATTAATTTACTCTAATTATTTTTAAGCTGATTAACAGAAATAGAAAGCTGAGCAAAAGAAAGGAGGTCTGAAAACATTTTCCTCAGCTGGTTGTAAGAACTTTTCATGTGTTTAACAATTTGGCCACTGAAAATCAAATCTTGTTAGAAACTAAACACAATGCATAAATCACGATACAACTAATATGATTCCTAAAAGGCACATTGCTTCATATTCTATTTTTCTGAAAGTAAGAAATCAACTATAATTTTTCTCTCCCACTGGAAGTCTCCAGAGTGAATTCTAAAGTACTCCCCTGAATCAGAGAGATATGACTGAAACTGAAGCTCAGAAATGGTTAGTTTTTGCTTAAGCAAAATCATTGCCTGCTGGGGATGCTTCAAGGATTTTCAAAAAGTTCTATTCTCCCAGGAAGTAGCTTTTTCAGCCCAAGTCACCCTGGCTAGAATTTCACCATGATAGAAGGGTCATTCTTGAGTTACTTTCTCCAGGTCTTTAAATGGTCTGTTCACCCAGGAGGGCTTTTACCCCTTTGAGCTCAGCCTGCGTGTGAATAGGTACAGGGAGATTCTGAAGACTGGGATGGAGTTGACTCTGGAAGATATAGAGCCAGTATGACCTTTAAGGTAAACTGGGGACAAATGGTGGAGGCCGTGGGGTTTCGACTTAGTTTTCTAGACTTTGGAGACTTTGGGGGTTTTTGAAGAAAAGAGTGACAAAGTCTGAAAGGTGTCACTTGGTGGCATACAAAGGGTGAATTTGGAGAGGGGGGACTGAAGGATGGAAGGCCAGTTAGGAGATCCAGATAAAAAGTAGGGATGGCCAGAGAGTAGGCAGGGGAAGTGGCAAGGAGGGGTCAGTCAGTGTGCGTTGTGCTAGTTGCTCCGTTGTGTCTGACTCTTTGTGACCCCACCAGGCTCTGTCCACAGAGTTTTCCAGGCCAGGCAAGAATACTGGAGTGGGCTGCCATTCCTTTCTCCAGGGAGTCCTCCTGACCCAGGGATCGAACCTGGATCTCCTGCACTGCAGGCAGATTCTTTACCATCTGAGGCACCCAGTATTTTGCAAATGTTTCTGGGTTGAAATGGACAGGATTTAGTGAGGAATGGGGTGTATTTGGAGAGACCCAGAAGCTTTGGTCTTGTATAACTCAGAGAATAAGGCCATCAAGTGAGACAGGAAGGGAACAAAGACCCACAGCTCATGCCCAGAGTCTAAGATAATGAGCTTGGTTTTAGACAAATAGCTAATGCTGATTTTATTTATTTTTTCTTTTTTTAAAAAAAATTATTTATTGGGTGTACATGCGTTCCCCATCCTGATAATGCTGATTTTAAATGTGATGGACTTCTGGGGAGAATAATCTGAACTTCCTGTACAGAAGATATTGGTCAAACTCATTTATCATCTGAACCAGCCAGGAAATAAATAAATAAGGCTGGCTGGAATTTAGGGCCACTGGGTTGGAGAATATGTTCCATATAAAGGGGCAGCTACCCCTCTGCTCTAGCAGGTTGGTGCTGGGTAAGAATGGGGCCGGGATTGTTCAGTCATCCAATTCTTTGAGAGAAGCCAGAAATCAAATGTTACATAAAGTCTCCTGGTTCTTAAATGTTGGCAACTGATTCCATTCAGTTTTGTTTTGTTTTGTTTTTTCCTTAAAACTCTAAGTAAGCCAATCCTAGGCAAGTCTGCAGAGCAGCCCTGAGGGCAATGAGTTTGAGGCTGATGAACTAATCTGCATAACCGTGGAGAGGTGCAGAAGGGGAAGACAGCTAAAGATGGGTCACTGGGAAAAGTCTTTTCTGAGCAGCTGTAAGTTTGTGAGCACAATGCTAGCAGCAGTGGTAGATGTAATCTACGGCCGCTGTCCTCCAGAAGCTGGCAGCTGGGCTTGCCAGGCCAGTGAAACAGCCAGAGAAGAATGTAGCATGCTTGGTGATCAAGGGCTATAGAGAATATGATTTTAAGAAATGGAGAGATGAGCACCGACCAGAAGACAAGGGAGATGAAATGAAAGCTGCGATTCTCAAATAGATGAAGAAGAGCTTTTTCAAGAGGAGGCAGGGGATACACGAAGAATTACAGAATTTTCTCCAAACTCCATTTCCAAGTCAATAACTGCAATTCAACAGGTTCTGTATTTCCTCCTGGGAGGCAGCCATGGAGTTTCTGAGAGCAGGTGGGAAGAAGAAATTACAAGTGGAACCTGGCTCCACACTAATGATCACTCACCAACCAGTTTGAGTTACTTCTCTCATATTATTTTTGATATATATTTTTTCTGCTCCAATAGCTAGGCCCCTGGCATCTAGCTTAAGAATTAAAAATCAATAAAAATTTTAAAAAGCCCTAACAGTTTCCATTAGGAGACAACACATTCTCTCCAAAAGGAGAGAGATAATCCCTGAAGCTGAAGCATCTCCTCAACTGTTGGTTTAGTTCGGATTGCCCGAGGGCTTTGAAAAGAGGTGAACAAGACAGTAAGAGTCTTAGGATAGAGGAGGATTCACCAAAGGGGAGATTTGTCGTGTTTTTCTTAACTCGGCTTTGGGGATACAGCGAATGTCAAATAGCATTTTGCCCCATAATACACTGTGTTTGCTTCCTGATTTCTTGTCTCTCTTTTTCTGGTCTCTGCTATTCCCCCCGCCTCAAATCTCTGACGTTAGTAACAGAGAACAGATTTATTTGTTGGGGGAAAAAAGAAAATAGTGTCTTTGTCTGGGGTTGGTATCAATCATTTCATTTAAATGAGCTTTTTGCTGATAGGCAGAATCAATTTGTGAACCATATTTGATTACTTCAGTTCAATTACTGCTGAAAGCAGCTTCCAGGCTCAGGTGAGGAGAACCGAGAATATATATATTTTTGTGTTTCCCCATCTGTGAGGGAGGATTTGAGAGTGTAGCAGCCTCACTGTTCAGTTTTGGTCAGGCATTGCTCTTGGGGAAGGAAACCATTTCAGAGGAAAGATGCACTGTTTTCCATAAATAGGTATAGATTTGTATCTCCTGACTTTCCAACCAATTTCCATTATGTTTGGGTAAAAGAAAACACGACCATATTTTTCTCACAACAGCATGGATTCTCATACCTGATGCGATTTTGAAATACCAGGCTGCTCTCTCTGCAAACAGAGGGAATGGGAAGGAATGGACCAAGGGGAGGAGGACCACAGTGCAGAACCCTAGAGGGCGCTGTTCCCACCAGGTTTGTCTGGGACTGCAGTTCCATGTCCAATGATGTATGGTAGATCAAACCCAAGGTTTTCATATGAGTCCTTGGAGCCAAAAGAATATCCTTCCTAAGCGACATTGTCTTTTCTATTATAGGAGAGACAATTTCCACTGTACACAGTCAATGAATACTTGAGAGAGTGGTCAAAAGTCTCATTTCAGAGAAGGCTAAAATACTAATGACATTTAATTGCTTTCTGGATGACTTTGAAAAGTCAGATTTTAAAACATTCTTTGGGTATTAGGTAAATTCTTTCTTTTAACTTCCTCTTTTAAAGATTCTGTCTCTTCCTTCAGTGATAAAGTAAGTAAGCAAGCATTAGAGCAATGGCAGGATTATTCCTCTGGGTTCACAGAAACAGTTACTGTTACACAAGTCAGAAAACAATGCAATTATGTACATGCCTCAAGTTACAAACAACAGATTAAAGGCATTCCCTAACCCAGATGGTCCAGTTTTCTTCCTTCTTCCTTTCTCCAAGCCCCAACATGGGCTGGTCTCTCCAGAGAGTTACTGAGATGTCCAAGTCAGAGAGTATTGATCTGGTTGAATTCAGGAAGAATTCAATTCTTGAAACCAAGAATTCACCATGGATTTTACCAATCACATTGGGAATTGATTATCTGCAAGATATTGAGCTCTATGCTTATGGTGTGAAGATAAGTAAAACACATTGCTTGACAACAAGAAGCTAGTAGAAAAGAGGGACAGACACAGAAATAGGAAATTTTAATCTGATGTGATGAGTAGTAAGCCATAAAATATCATGAGTCTTTAACTCTGCCTGGAAGTCTAGGGAAGGCAACCTGCAGAAGATGACATGATGAATCTTGAAGGGATGGGAGGAAGCAATCAGAGGAAAGAGGGAACATCAGTGTGCAAAGGAGGACCTTTAGTTAGCATTCATCGAGTGCTTTCCCTTCACTAAGCTATGCCTTACACGCATTCATTCACAGATTTTTCACAACAACCCTGTAAGTTATGTATCTTTAACTCTATACGTGAAAAACCTAAGGCTTTACTGTCTGGAAGAGATAGGATTTAAATCCAAGACCTGATTCCAAAGCTCAGAAGTTTACCCATTCTAGTATACTGCCTCTCTGGCTCACAAGACATACATTTTTGTGATTATTTGCTAACACAGAAAAATCTCATAGTCTCTTTATAGGAAACGTGTGTACACCTATTTGGTGTGAGGAAGAAGAGAGAAAATGGAAAGTAGAAGTAATCAGTGGTCAGTGACAATTGGAAATTAATAGGAAATTGTGTGATATAAAGTAAGAAAATAGGAAGACTAGGACAACTGGATTAATACAAGGCTTAAATTGTGTCCAAATAGATGAACGTTGTGAATAGTTTGCCTTTTTTTTTTTTTTCCGTAGGATCCACCTGATCACACTCTCTCCATCACTCAGTCACTTAGGTACAGCAACACTGGCTCTCTTTTCTTTTGCTCCAAACACCACACTTAGTTCTACTTGAGGTCTCTGCACTCATTCTTGCCTCTTCTAAAATGGTCTCCCCCTACATCTCATTTCCATCACCTCATAATTAACCTCCTCAAAGAGTTTTCCTTGACCTAATGAGCCCAAAAAATCTTCATCATTAACCCTATTTAATGTTCCCATAGCCTGCATTGTTTTCTGAAATGTCATATTTATGTATAAGCTATGTCTGTACTGTCTGCCTCCCTCACCTAAGATGTAAGCCTTAAGAGGATGAGGGTTTTGTTTTGCTTACTACTGTGTTCCCAGCTCCTAAAATACTGCTTAGCCCATATATTGGTTGAATAAATGTTTTTGATGGTTGAAATAAACTTGAGAAGTAGAATAGGCATTTGTTTGGTAATCTTCATTTTGCAGAGAGTAAAATGGGGCTCTTTGTGGTAATACAACATGTTCAAGTTCAAATAATAAAAAGAAATGCAAGAGTCAAGAATGGACCCTGAGTCTTCTTTCCTACTGCGGGTCCCTATCAGGAAAACTATTTGCTGGTCCCCTGCTTTCCTTCCCTTCTGACTCACAACTGGGGATGTGATTCTTAGATTATAAATGGTTTCTCTAATGACTAGGGTTATAATTCCTCCATCCCCTACCGAATACACCTCATTTATTCATCTTCCTTGAATTCTCAGACAGGTTTCCCTTTCTAAGATGTGGATCCTAGGTTGACGGGGTAGAAGCGGGTTGGGGAGTAGATGGCACGTGAGAAGTCTGAGCATGGTAGTGGCTCTTGCTGTATGACCGTAGGTCCATCTCACCTCCTTTCTGGACATATTAAACGAGGGGGATGACTCAATACCTGTGAGCAAATGACTCCTAGGTGGATGTTTCAATACAAGGCTGGTAATGCTGGGTCTGGGTATGCCATGTGTGAGCGTGTACATGTGCACATGTGTGTATGCACACGTGGTGGTATTAGAAGGATATCAGAAACAAATGCTGCAGTTTTAAAGTCTTGAAAAGGACTCAGCGTAGCTGTGGGTTGCTTTCATTTGTTTCAAGTGCACTGCTTAGTGATTCCTTATGGATTGAAAGAAGGAGTGAATTAAGATATTTGTGCAGACTTTCCTGCTTAGTATCTTGGTATCATCTTATTTTCTGAAAGCAACAAAAACTAATTTTAGCTAAACCAAGGAAGAGGAATGTTTTGGAAGGTTTTCAGTGGGTCTACAGAATCCAAAGGAGGCTGGAGGATCAGATATGAGGATGAGCAGGAAAAGAGTAGAGGAAGGCTTGGAAAGAGGAAAAAGGGCAGTGGTTCTCTCACAAGAATAGTTGTGTCAAGACCATCTTTCGACCACATCCACTTTGTAATGAAAACCTCCAATCAGTTCTTACCAACTTCTCAGGGGTCAAAATTCTGGATGAGAGTGCCTGGACCCATCAGGCACTAGTGAGGAAAAACAAAACCATGCTAGCTATTTTAACAGAGATACTTTAATGTAGAGTTAGAATTGGGAGGAGCAACCCCACGCCCGAGGCCAGGGGCAGCAGCTGGGAGGAGCCACCCTACGTCCAAGGAGCGGTGGCAGTGCGGGCGCAGGAGGGCCTAGAGGAGCTATCCAACGTTGAGTTAGGAAGGGCGGTGGTGAGGAGATACCCCTCATCCAAGGTAAAGAGCAGCGGCTGTGCTTTGCTGGCGCGGCCGTGAAGAGATACCCCACACCCAAGCTAAGAGAAACCGAAGTAAGATGATAGGTGTTGCAAGAGGGCATCAGAGGGCAGACACACTGAAACCATACTCGCAGAAAGCTAGTCAATCTAATCACACTAGGACCACAGCCTTGTCTAACTCAATGAAACTAAGCCATGCCCGTGGGGCAATCCAAGACTGGCAGGTCATGGTGGAGAGGTCTGACAGAATGTGGTCCACTGGAGACGGGAATGGCAAACCACTTTAGTATTCTTGCCTTGAGAACCCCATGAACAGTATGAAAAGGCAAAATGATAGGATACTAAAAGAGGAACTCCCCAGGTCAGTAGGTGCCCAATATGCTACTGGAGATCAGTGGAGAAATAACTCCAGAAAGAATGAAGGGATGGAGCCAAAGCAAAAACAATACCCAGTTGTGCATGTGACTGGTGATAGAAGCAAGATCCGATGCTGTAAAGAACAATATTGCATAGGAACCTGGAATGTCAGGTCCATGAATCAAGGCAAATTGGAAGTGGTCAAACAAGAGATGGCAAGGGTGAACGTCGACATTCTAGGAATCAGCGAACTAAAATGGACTGGAATGGGTGAATTTAACTCAGATGACCATTATATCTACTACTGCGGGCAGGAATCCCTCAGAAGAAATGGAGTAGCCATCATGGTCAACAAAAGAGTCCGAAATGCAGTACTTGGATGCAATCTCAAAAACGACAGAATGATCTCTGTTCGTTTCCAAGGCAAACCATTCAATATCACAGTTATCCAAGTCTATGCCCCAACCAGTAATGCTGAAGAAGCTGAAGTTGAACGGTTTTATGAAGACCTACAAGACCTTGTAGAACTAACACCCAAAAAAGATGTCCTTTTCATTATAGGGGACTGGAATGCTAAAGTAGGAAGTCAAGAAACACCTGGAGTAACAGGCAAATTTGGCCTTGGAATGCGGAATGAAGCAGGGCAAAGACTAATAGAGTTTTGCCAAGAAAATGCACTGGTCATAGCAAACACCCTCTTCCAGCAACACAAGAGAAGACTCTACACATGGACATCACCAGATGGTCAACACCGAAATCAGATTGATTATATTCTTTGCAGCCAAAGATGGAGAAGCTCTATACAGTCAACAAAAACAAGACCAGGAGCTGACTGTGGCTCAGATCATGAACTCCTTATTTCCAAATTCAGACTTAAATTGAAGAAAGTAGGGAAAACCGCTAGACCATTCAGGTATGACCTAAATCAAATCCCTTATGATTATACAGTGGAAGTGAGAAATAGATTTAAGGGCCTAGATCTGATAGACAGAGTTCCTGATGAACTATGGAATGAGGTTCGTGACATTGTACAGGAGACAGGGATCAAGACCATCCCCATGGAAAAGAAATGCAAAAAAGCAAAATGGCTGTCTGGAGAAGCCTTACAAATAGCACTGAAAAGAAGAGAGGCGAAAAGCAAAGGAGAAAAGAAAAGATATAAGCATCTGAATGCAGAGTTCCAAAGAATAGCAAGAAGAGATAAGAAAGCCTTCTTCAGCAATCAATGCAAAGAGATAGAGGAAAACAACAGAATGGGAAAGACTAGAGATCTCTTCAAGAGAATTGGAGATACCAAGGGAACATTTCATGCAAAGATGGGCTCGATAAAGGATAGAAATGGTATGGACCTAACAGAAGCAGAAGATATTAAGAAGAGGTGGCAAGAATACACAGAAGAACTGTACAGAAAAGATCTTCACGACCCAGATAATCATGAGGATGTGATCACTAATCTAGAGCCAGACATCTTGGAATGTGAAGTCAAGTGGGCCTTAGAAAGCATCACTAAGAACAAAGCTAGTGGAGGTGATGGAATTCCCGTTGAGCTGTTTCAAATCCTGGAAGATGATGCTGTGAAAGTGCTGCACTCAATATGCCAGCAAATTTGGAAAACTCAGCAGTGGCCACAGGACTGGAAAAGGTCAGTTTTCATTCCAATTCCAAAGAAAGGCAATGCCAAAGAATGCTCAAACTACCGCACAATTGCACTCATCTCACACGCTAGTAAAGTAATGCTCAAAATTCTCCAAGCCAGGCTTCAGCAATATGTGAACCGTGAACTCCCTGATGTTCAAGCTGGTTTTAGAACAGGCAGAGGAACCAGAGATCAAATTGCCAACATCTGCTGGATCATGGAAAAAGCAAGAGAGTTCCAGAAAAACATTTATTTCTGCTTTATTAACTATGCCAAAGCCTTTGACTGTGTGGATCACAATAAACAGTGGAAAATTCTGAAAAAGATGGGAATACCAGACCACCTGACCTGCCTCTTAAGAAACCTGTATGCAGGTCAGGAAGCAACAGTTAGAATTGGACATGGAACAACAGACTGGTTCCAAACAGGAAAAGGAGTACGTCAAAGCTGTATATTGTTACGCTGCTTATTTAACTTATATGCAGAGTACATCATGAGAAACACTGGGCTGGAAGAAGCACAAGGTGGAATCAAGATTGCTGGGAGAAATATCAGTCACCTCAAATATGCAGATGACACCACCCTTATGGCAGAAAGTGAAGAGGAGCTAAAAAGCCTCTTGATGAAAGTGAAAGAGGAGACTGAAAAAGTTGGCTTAAAGCTCAACATTCAGAAAACGAGGATCATGGCATCTGATCTCATCGCTTCATGGGAAATAGATGGGGAAACAGTGGCTGACTTTATTTTCTGGGGCTCCAAAATCACTGCAGATGGTGATTGCAGCCATGAAATTAAAAGACGCTTACTCCTTGGAAGAAAAGTTATGACCAACCTAGATAGTATATTCAAAAGCAGAGACATTACTTTGCCGACTAAGGTCCGCCTAGTCAAGGCTATGGTTTTTCCTGTGGTCATGTATGGATGTGAGAGTTGGACTATAAAGAAAGCTGAGTGCTGAAGAATTGATGCTTTTAAACTGTCATGTTGGAGAAGACTCTTGCGAGTTCCTTGCACTGCAAGGAGATCCAACCAGTTCATCCTGAGGGAGATCAGGTCTGAATACTCACTGGTAGGGCTGATGCTGAGGCTGAAACTCCAATACTTTGGTCACTTGATCCAAAGAGCTGACTCATTGGAAAAGACCCTGATGCTGGGAGGGATTGGGGGCAGCAGGAGAAGGGGACGATAGAGGATGAGATGGTTGGATGGCATCACCGACTCAGTATACATTAGTTTGAGTGAACTCCGGGTGTTGGTTATGGACAGGAAGGCCTGGCGTGCTGTGGTTCATGGGGTCACAAAGAGTTGGACATGACAGCGACTGAACTGAACTGAACATCAGAATCCCCCTGAGAGTGAGGAAACATGGTCAGCAGAACCCCAGGTATTGCTTTACAAGTTGGGTAGAGAAGTGAATTTAATGCTGAGGGATAGTAACTTCAAAATCTGCAGAGCATCTCGTGGCAGACCTTAGGCCCGGTGCTCACCTTCTGTCTTGCTGGAGCAGAAATAGGGGAGAAACATGACCTTTGTCTTCTGTCACTAAAAATGGCCTACTGGAACTGTCGCTCAGTGCTATACCCATGGCATTTGTGTGTGCTAAATGGCTTGTCATGTTCCGGTCTTTGTGCCCCTATGCTTTGTAGCCCACCAGGCTCCTTTGTCCATGGGGATTCTCCAGGCAAGAACACTGAAGTGGGTTGTCACAACCTCCCCCAGGGGATCATCCTGACCCAGGGATCAAACCTGTGTCTCAGACGTTTCCTGCAGTGGCAGGTGGATTCTTTACCACTAGCACCACCTGGGAAGCCCCCGGGGGAGTACCCATGGGGAAGAAGTAATTCTCCATGAAGAAATACAGGTGATAGTAGACAGAAGAAATGGATGCTGGAGGAGCAAAATGCCAGCCATCTACTCTGGCCTTTTAGTAAGAGCTGTTTGGCAAAGTGCTGAATGTTGGTATCCTTTTCCTTTCTGTATAAGTATATGGAATTGACCCTTTGTCCTTTTACAACGTTAGAGTTGGTTATTTGTGTCAGGCTGTAAATTGCAGATGTCCTGTTTAGATGGGGATTTTAAATCCCCCATATTGAACTTTAATTGGGGCCAAATAAGGAAAAAAGTTTGGGGTTATTTTCTTCCACGGTTTGGAGATTTATATAGGTTGCTTAGAACCTGTTTATCTCTGCAGGCAGAAAGATAGTTGCTTAAATGGATTTTCATGCTTTGGCTTCAAAACACAAAGTCCTATGCAACTTGGTGTTTGTTTTGCAAATCCTTATCACACTCAAATTATTGTTTGAGGAAAGAGGGAGGAAAACAATTTATAGCAGTATCCCTCACCTCCCCCAATTTTTCTATTTTATGTCTAAAGAAATGCATGCAAATGTGTAATAGATCAGCACTGGGAGGAATTCAATCCGCGGTAATTAGTACACAGGCAGCTTTGAATTTCTTGAAATTAAGAACATTGATTCTTTGCTGAAATGTGAGTTACAAATACTTTACTCCTTTTATTCTAGGTTTTCTAAAACAACCTGAGCTTATTTTTCTAATTCAGGTTTTTGTTTATATTTTATGCTATTTCACTCAGAAGACTTAGGCAGGCAGTTCCTTAAAATTAAAAGCTCTCATGGATTTCTTCAAAGATGGTTACAAGGAATTATTGACTGGCTAAACTACAACAGCCAAAAGGAAGGTCAATGGTCAATCTCACATACAAATTTACTACTTAAAAAATAAAATTAAAATTGCCAACAGGAGACTTAAAAAATATACTGGGTTGGCCAAAAGGTTCGTTCAGGTTTTTCCTGAACAAAGCTTTTGGCTAACTCAACATATATATCAATTAAGTTTCTTTCTTCTCAGAAATAAACTTATCAGCATTATAAGATTTTTATATACATGGGTGTATACACATATACATGTATATATTAAGGATAGAACTGCGATGTATATATTAGTCTGAAATTTCAGGTAATAATATATCAGAGATATTTTCTAGTTCATTACATGTAAATTGCTCCCTATTTCACACAGCATGATTTCTCATAATTTATTCGACTTTGCCCAGTAGTGGATATTGAGATCGATTGTATCTTTCTCTTTTTTTTAATATAAATTTATTTATTTTAATTGGAGGTTAATTACTTATAACCCTGTATGCAAGACAGCAAAAGAGACACAGATGTATAGAACAGTCTTTTGGACTCTGTGGGAGAGGGAGAGGGTGGGATGATTTGGGAGAATGGCATTGAAGCATGTATAATATCATATATGAAACGAATTGCCAGTCCAGGTTCGATGCATGATGCTGGATGCTTGGGGCTGGTGCACTGAGACGACCCAGAAGGATGGTATGGGGAGGGAGAAGGGAAGGGGGTTCAGGATGGGGAACACGTGTATACCTGTGGCGGATTCATGTTCATGTATGGCAAAACCAATACAATATTGTATTCTTCTCTTTTGCATCAGATACGATGCCATAGTGAATGGGCCGTCTCGTACCTCTATCTTTACACATATGTGCCGTAATTTCTAAAAGACCAGCATGGGAACACTTGTCTTTTACACAAGAATCCAGTTCAGATTCGTGTTGCATTTAACGTCTTATCTCTAGTTTTCTTCAATCTGAAGTAGATCTCCTGACTTTATTTTCATGGCTTTGACACTTTTAAAACTAAGAAGGGCAGTTATTTTTATCTCTTTTACCAGATTTTTATTTCCTGAAAGTGAAAGTCACTCAGTCATGTCTGACTTTGCAACCCCATGAACTGTAGCCCTCCAGGCTCCTCTGTCCATGGGGATTCTCCAGGCGAGAATACTGGAGTGGGTTGCCATTTCCTTCTCCGGAGGATTTTCCCACTCATGGATCAAATCTGGGTCTCCTGCATTGCACGCAGATTCTTTACTGTCTGAGCTACCAGGGAAGCCCACAGTTTCTTATTTCTTACCATATTTTTTTTTCTTTTGAGAGAGTACCAAAAACAGTTATTTTCAAGATGGCGTTAGAGGAGTGAGGCTCAACTCTAGCTACTCATCAGGATCATATGGAGGGTTTTTTTTTTTTTAATTACCTTTTCCAGTGTCCAATTCCAGGAGTCAAATTTAATTGTTCTCAGGGGGTCTTCAGTACTGTATTTTTTAATGTTCCCCTGGTAATACCAGTGAGCACCTTGGGCTGAAAACTCCTAGATCAGGTGTGGATAAGATCAGCTGCAGATAAGATCAGCTGCATACTTTGAGGGGCTCAGGACAAAATGAAAATGAGAGACCCCCCACACCTAGTTCAAAAATTATTAAGGATTTCAAGACGGAGACAGCAGATCATTACTACAAGTGTGGGGTCCTAAGCTGGGGACCCAGTGCTGCTGAATAGCATGCATGCCCATCAAGCCTGTCCTGGGGATAGCACATTTGGTATAAGAAAGAAGGTCATGCAAATCAAAGGCATAAAGAAATGGTGCCACAAGGAAGGATGGGGACTGGAACAAGTATCCACATGCTCCTTTTCACTCCCAGCTCTCTTGCAGTTAGATGAGGCTGTATGATCAGGTCTGGGCAGTGGGCAATGAGTAGAAGTTGTGAAGAGCAGGTCTGAGTTCTCTATGCACTCTCAGAAGCTTCAGTTTGAGATGGCAGCATGGCAGGATGGATGGGTCCCGAGTGAATGTGTGCTGCGGAATTCCCTGACAATTCACATCATCTGGGTACCATGAACCAGAACTAAATCTGTGTTATACTAAGCCATTGACATCTGTTACTATGGCAGAGTCCAGGCTATTCTGACAAATACAGAAAGGTGCACACCAAATGCCATGGGATCTCAGAGGAGTGAATGCTGACTTCTTGCTGTAGGCGTCAGGCAAAGCTTCATGGAGGATGATACATTTAAAATAGGAAAGATAGGGGAAATAATAAAAAATAAAATAGGAAGGATAGGATTTGCAACTGGAGAGCTGGGAAGACAAAGGTTGTTTCAGTTGCTTGCTATTACTTGCAAGATAACCCCTGAACTTGGTGGTTATGTGTGTGTGCTAAGTCGTTTCAGTTGTGTCTGACTCTTTGCAACCCTATGGACTCTTGCTCGCGAGGCTCCTCTATTCTTTCTAGGCAAGAATAGTGGAATGGGTTGGTGTGCCCTCCTCCAGGGAATCTTCCTGTCCCAGGAATCGAACCCCTTTCTCTTATATCTTCTGCATTGGCAGGAGGGTTCTTTACCACTAGCATCACCAGGGAAGGGTTGAACTTGGTGGCTGCCATATAGTATTTTTCCTGAGACTATGGGCCAGCTACATGGTTCTACTCTTTTGGGTTGGATTCAGCTCACCCATGCTGGACTCTCTTATGCATCTGTAGACAGTTTCAGGGCTGGCTGGGGGCTGGCTATTTTAGGTTGGCCTTATTCACATCTGGAAGTTGGTGGGCCTTAGACATCCTTCACACGGCCTTTCTCCCTCCAGCAGGCTAGCCCAGGCTTATATAGATGGTGCATATCTGATGGCAGGATACTGGAGGTAGAATGGGAGCAAATGAGGCCTCTTTGAGCCTAGATCCAAGGCCAGCACATTAACACTTGCACCCCATCCTCTTTATTTATGGAAGTCACAAAGCCAGGCAAAATTGAAAGGATGACGAAAGAGTCTCCAGTTCCTTATCTCATAATTTTGGCATGGGGAAAGTGTTGACTCTTTGTGGAATAATTGTATAAATAATGGACTGGATTGCCTTGATAGCAGGTTTTTTTTTTTTTTGAGTTCAGACCTTAGAATTTACTTCCCTGTCATTACTCTATCATCAGGTCATCTCATCCTATACTCCCGCTTGTGTATATCTAGCCCAGGTCTCTTCCTTGAGCTTCCTAACATTAAACAAATCAAATACCTATGTGATGTCTCACTTATAACTCTCCAGTAGGCAGGTCATGTTCAACAGATGTACATCTGGGCTCCTCATGTTCCTCTTCCTGAGCTGCTCTCTCCCCACAGTTTTCCCATGTCAGTCAGTGGTAGCTCCATTGTTCCCACTGCTCAGCCCATTACAGTTTGGGAGCATCTTAATCCTCTCTCTCATACTTCATGTGCAATCCATGAGCAAATTTTGTCAGCCCTACCTTCTTCACATGTCCAGAATATAATTACTTCTAGCATTTCTACTATTATCACTTTGTCCAAGTCATCACTTGTTTGCTTTGATTTTTTTTAATAATAGTTATTTATCTAATGTGCTGAATATTAGTTGTGACATGTGGGGTCTTCAATCTTCATTGCAGCATGCTGAATCAAATTCTCTGACCAGGGAATGAACCCAGGCTCCCTCATGGGGCACACCAAGTCTTAGACACTGGCCCACCAAGGAAGTCCCTGTCTTGATTGTTGCAATAGCCTTTTCTCTTGTCTCCCTGCCTCTGCTCTGACTTCTGCAGTCAATCTTTCACATTGTCCCGGAGTTCTCTTTTCAATATATTAATCATTTTGTGCTACTTTCTTGTTTGAGATCCTCCAAGAGTTTCCCATCTCCCTGAAAGTAAATGCCTTTTACAAGGGGCTACAAAGCTCTACAAACTCTTCTATTACTATTCTGGCCTCATTTCCTATTCCCTCTTGCTCTTGTTCCTTCAGTTCCAACCACAGGGCCTCCTCCCTGCCCCTAGAGCACGCCTACGCGCACCTGCCCCAAGGTTTTTTTTTTTTTTTTTTTTATTTATTTATTTTTTTACACGAACTCCCAAACATGAACCCCCCTCCCACCTCCCACCCCACATCATCCCTCCAGATCATCCCCATACACCAGCCCCAAGCATCCTGCATCCTGCATTGAACATAGACTGGCAATTCATTTCTTACATGATAGTATACATATTTCAATGCTATTCTCCCAAATCATCCCACCCTCTCCCTCTCCCTCTCCTTCTCCTTCAGAGTCCATATGTCCACTCTACACATCTGTATCTCTTTTGCTGTCTTGCATACAGGGTCCTCATTACCATCTTTCTAAATTCCATATATATGTGTTAGTATACTGTATTGGTGTTTTTCTTTCTGGCTTACTTCACTCTGTATAATTGGTTCCAGTTTCATCCATCTTATTAGAACTGATTCAAATGTATTCTTTTTAATGGCTGAGTAATACTCCATTGTG
>SJYX01003191.1:111768-152309 GCA_006410675.1 Oreotragus oreotragus
ACCTTTTCCAGTCCTGTGGCCACTGCTGAGGTTTCCAAATTTGCTGGCATATTGAGTGCAGCACTTTCACAACGTCATCTTTCAGGATTTTAATTAGCTCCACTGGAATTCCATCACCTCCACTAGCTTTGTTCATAGTGATGCCTCCTAAGGCCCACTTGACTTCACATTCCAGGATGTCTGGCTCTAGGTGAATGATCACACCATCGTGATTATCTCAGTCATGAAGGTCTTTTTTGTACAGTTCTTCTGTGTATTCTTGCCACCTCTTAATATCACTGCTTCTGTTAGGTCCATACCATTTCTGTCCTTTATTGAGCCCATCTTTGCATGAAATGTTCCCTTGGTATCTGATTTTCTTGAAGAGATCTCTAGTCTTTCCCATTCTGTTGTTTTCCTCTATTTCTTTGCATTGATTGCTGAGGGAGGCTTTCTTATCTGTCCTTGTTATTCTTTGGAACTCTGCATTCAAATAGGAATGTCTTTCCTTTTCTCCTTTGCTTTTCGCTTCTCTTCTTTTCACAGCTATTTGTAAGGCCTCCCCAGACAGCCATTTTTCTTTTTTGCATTTCTTTTCCATGGGGATGGTCTTGATCTCTGTCTCCTGTACAATGTCACGAATCTCTGTCCATCGTTCATCAGGTACTCTGTCTATCAGATCTAGTCCCTTAATTTTGTTACTCACTTCCATTGTATAATCATAAGGGATTTGATTTAGGTCATACCTGAATGGTCTAGTGATTTTCCCTACTTTCTTCAATTTATGTCTGAATTTGCTAATAAGGAGTTTATGATCTGAGCCACAGTCAGCTCCCAGTCTTGTTTTTGCTGATCTCTAGGTTATTGGAACTCAAATATCTTATGATGTCAATGGGAGTAGAAATTGAACTGTTCTAGAAGTTCTAGCTGAGATTTATTGGTATCCAGTCCCTTCTTTTTTAACTGTTCTCTTTACTGGTGTCTCAATGTGATGATTTTCTTCAGTGTTGCCTCATTGATGATTTCTATGTCCCTTTCTCCTAATAAACACCTCTCCTCTTTTAGATTTAGGTGTAAGAATCATATTCTTGAGATTTCTGCCCAAATTTTCTTTATAGTATTTCATAGTACCACTCACTATTTCATTATAGCATTTATCACAATCCAAAATTTACATTTATTTCTGTGATTGTTTTCACCATGTTTTACCCCTACCCAGGCTGTGAGCTCTATGAGGGCAGGGAGGCTAACTTGCTCTGTTCATCAGTAAATCCACAGAGTCCAGCACAGGACCTGTTTTATAGCCGACTCTGAATGCCTAGTGGGGACTGAATACGAGATGGAATAAATGAATCTGTGTTACCCAGATTATGCTGTTCTCTGATCATGCTTCTATATGATTAACTCCTGCCCCCAGTGGTTGTTCACAAATGTATACCACTTTTAAAACACTGTTTATTATTTTTGCTTTGTTATTTTGTTTCTGTTTGGTGGTGGTTGTCCTTTTTCCAGATCCTGGCGTCAAAAAAAAAAAAAGCTAAGCCTGGGATAAATGGTTGAGGAGAGAAGAGAGTCTTAAATCTGATTAATGAAAGGACCGTATCACAGGGGCCTTTTAATAGCACATTACATTAGAGGGCAAAATCTCATAGTCAGACACGAGGGTGCTCTGATCCATCCCTGGGTGCTGTTTGTGAGCTTGTCAAAGCTGGGGCCTTAGAAATGTTACTGTGAGACAATGTTGCACAGAAGCTCTGATCTTGGCAAGCTCTTTCTGGGAGGCGACGTCATCTGTTAACACTCTAGGAGCAATTAGATTTATTTAACAAAAACTGAATTGTGTTTGTAAACTAGCTTGAGAAAGTCCATGGGGTACATCAAAATTGATTTTAAAGTAGGTCAGAGCTGCTCTGTACCTACCCCGATTATGATATGTAGGCAAGTGAATTCAGTTACTCAGCGATTTGGCTCAGGGGAAAAAAAAATAGCCTCAGAGTTAAATGAACAGTGAACTGCTTGTCTTTGATTACCTCCAGGTGTGAGATCATGTAACACCTTCTCAGTCAAAATCCTGGTACCCTAGGTGAGGGGAAAAGGAAGGGTTAGTTGCTCAGTTATGTCTGACTCTTTGCCACCCCATGATCTGTCCATGGAATTCTTCAGGCAAGAATATTGGAGTGCGTTGCATTCCCTTCTCCAGGGGATCTTCCCAACCCAGGGACCAACTGGGGTTTTCTGTATTGCACGCAAATTCTTTCCACCTGGTAGCTCTGAGCTACCAGGTGGAGAGGAAGTGCCTAATTTACTCCTTTTCCTTCCAATCTTCTCCTTTTGTGTATTCTTTCTGTCCCAGGTAGTGTATGTAGATTTAGAGCCCTGGAGTCAGGAGATCTGAGTTCAGATCCTGACTTTGCCTCTTACCAGCTATGTATTCTCCGGTGAGTGACTTCAACTGTCTGGGCCTTAAAAAAGCAGTCACTATAATAGGAAAGACCATATAGGATTTCAAAGGAATTAATAGTGGGTGCAAATAGTTTAGCAATGTACCTAACATACAGAAAAAAGATCTTAAATGTTGACTATTGTAATTATTTGAGAGATTTCCTCTGTATTACACATGAAAAGAAATAAATAATATGGATAATTCCTCCAAGTCAGGCTTTCATGGGTGTTTCCCCCAGAGTTTGGACCAGAGTCTACAGATCTTCGACTCTACAATACTTTGGCCACTGGATGCGAAGAACTGACACATTGGAAAAGACCCTAATCCTGAGAAAGATTGAAGGCAGGAGGAGAAGGGGATGGGATGGTTACATGGCATCACCCACTCGATGGACATGAGTTTGAGCAAGCTCTGGGGTTGGTAATGGACAGGGAAGCCTGGTGTGCTGCTGTCCATGGGGCCACAAAGAGTTGGATGCAACTGAGTATGACCCTAATCCTGAGAAAGATTGAAGGCAGGAGGAGAAGGGGATGGGATGGTTACATGGCATCACCCACTCGATGGACATGACTTTGAGCAAGCTCTGGGGTTGGTAATGGACAGGGAAGCCTGGTGTGCTGCTGTCCATGGGGCCACAAAGAGTTGGATGCAACTGAGTAACTGAACTGAACTACAGCTCTTTTTTTTTTTTTTTTTTTAGAGCTGAACTACAGCTCTTCAGGTATCTGATTCATCTTAGAACACTGGCCATTTATACTTTTTATAATAAAATTTGTATTTATTTATTGGCTGCACTGAGTCTTTGTTGCTGTGTGAGCTTTCTCGAGCAGAGGGCGGGGGCTTCTCTTGGTTGTGGTACACAAGTATCTTGTGGTGGTGGCCTCCTTTGCTATGGAGCATGGGCTGTAGGGTGCACAGGCTTCAGTAGCTAGTTTGTGGGCTCTAAAGACAGCTTGTGAGAAACCTGTATGCAGGTCAGGAAGCAACAGCTAGTAGAACTGGACTTGGAACAACAAACTGGTTCCAAATAAGAAAAGGAGTACATCAAGGCTGTATGTTGTCACCCTGCTTATTTAACTTCTATGTGGCATCACTGACTCAGTGGACATGGGTTTGGGTGGACTCTGGGAGTTGGTGATGGACAGGGAGGCCTGGGGTGCTTTGATTCATGGGGTTGCAAAGAGTCAGACACGACTGAGCGACTGAACTGAACTGAAGCATGGGCCCGGTAGTTGCAGTGCAGGGGCTTATTTGCTCCACAGCATGTGGAATCTTCCTGGACTGGGGATTGAGCTTGTGTCCCCTGCAGATTCTTATCCACAGTGTCAGCAGGGAAGCCCAGAGCACTTGCCATTTACTGTGTGGCTGAAAGTTAGTTTTCCTCTGAAAACTCTCCATCCTCCCTGTTCCCTGTCTTTTCTTCACTGGAACAAAAATCCAATGTCTGAAGGAAATGTCAGTTGTTTCTATACTGATTTTGAGGGACAGCTCACTTCTCTCTTAGAGAGCATAGATGTTTGGGCTGGACGTCACTGAGAGACACGAGGGGAGCAGAACCAGTCCTGCAGGCCAGACACAGGACAGCTTTAAAGATGGGTTTTATTTCTCTTCTCTCATCTGCCAGCTCTCTTAGTTCTGACAGGAGCCTCTTCTTTTCCTAGTAGGATGTTTAGGGAAAATAATCTGCACATTTAATTCAGAGAGGCAAGGAAGGAGGAGTGGAGGGACTTGAGTTGAGCTCAAGGTAAAATTATAATAATGATGATGGGGGTCCTGGGTGACTTGCATCTCTCTGTTTCTGGTCTCCAAGAGAAAGCTGGTTGGAGCTGGAAGGCAGGGGTGATTTTTTCAAACCCTTGATGAATTAATGCTGCAAACATCTCAGGTAAAAGAGGAGAAATAGCCTCTGACTTGCAAGTCTAGCATATTAGAGATGTGGGTACATCATGTATTCATTCATTCACTCACTCATTCATCAAATAGATATTGAGGACCTACTATGTGCCAGCCATTCTTTTAGACATTTGAAACTACAGTAAATTAAAAGACAAATGAATTTCTTGTCTTCATGGACTGTAGCCCAGCAGGCTCCTCTGTCCATGGGGATACTCCAGCAAAGAACACTGGAATGAGTTGCCACGCCCTCCTCCAGGGGATCTTCCCAACCCAGGGATGGAACCCAGGTATCCAGCATTGCAGGTGGATTCTTTACCATCTGAGCCACCAGGGAAGGCCAAGAATACTGGAATGGGTAGCCTATCCCTTCTCCAGGGGATCTTCCCAACCCAGGAATCGAACTGGGGTCTTCTGTATTGCAGGCAGATTCTTTACCAGCTGAGCTACCAGGGAAGCCCCTTGCATTTGTAGAAGAGGAAATAATAACAGTGATAATAATAAATAAATAAAAAAGAGGGTGACTGCAGATTCCGAGGGATTTTATGACAGAGATGCTGGAGGATGGGATAAATTTTCAGGAGGCACAAAGGGCTACTTTCAATGGAATGAACATGAAAGGGCATCACCTTTGGCTAGATTCAGAGCAACTGAGCAAATGTAGACCAAGATTTTGCAGGAAATGCATATTAGAAAACTTGTTCTCATAAGTAGTTTAATTACATGTGGCCAGAGATGATGAGGTGTGGAGAATTCTTTGTGTGCCTCTCACCAACCTTGTGAGATAGGCATTTTTGTGGTCATTCCCATTTCTCAGATGGGGAAATTGAGGTTCAGAGAAATAGAACATTATACACATTATTTCACGTGTCTTTCTTCCTGAAGTCCCTGCACTGTGTGTTGTAATTGTTGGTCCATTGGTCTGGTGATGCCACTGCATCCTTCTCCTTGAGGGCTGAGCATTTTTCCTTCACCTTGGTGTCTATATTTTGCCCAGTGTAGTGTTGGACATGCCTGCAATAGTTAGAGGATTAATGAATGCAGGTGCCCAATGTTGTGCATCAGGGGAAAAGGCAACACTGATATGGAAATCCTTGTCTGTTTGGTCCTAGAGTCTCTGTTCCTTGTGCTGTCTTCTTAAAGGACGTCTCTGTGGCTGGTGCTTGAGCTCATGGACCTGTACAGAATGTGTGAATAGAAAAAGAAGCCATCTTTTTTACATAGGCTGAAGCTTCCGACACATCATACATTTTCACTTTCTGTGTTTGCTCTATTAGTCGGAATGAATGAGTCCACCACTCAATCGTGGTAAAGGATGGTGCAGAGGATGTTCTGCTGAATTTATCTGGCCAGCCTTTTGGAAATCTCAGGAGTCACAGATGCCACTGTTGATAGTTAATCCCCTTCAAATCAGAGTGGCTGCCATCTACAAGTGAGGCAGTTTGGAACACACATTTCTCTCAGTCTTAGTGCTGTGGTGGTTTAAAGAATTGACCTCGCTCCCAGAAGAGATGCACTGCCCTAATAAAAAGGTTTGGGATGGATGTGGTTTTCCTGGGAGCTAACATCAACTGCTACAAGGTTGCAGTCTCTTTAAGAGTTTCTCTTTGGGGTGTGACAGTATCTTGAGGATAGGATTTGGGTCTGAGGGCCTGAGTTTGAATCCTGGATGTCCCACTCATCCTTTGCATGACACTGATGTCTTGTGGGGCTTCAGTTTCCCAATGTGCAAAACAGGCATAATAACACCCATGTCAAAGGACTGCTGAGAAGATTGGATAAGATGGGACACATGACAGATCAGCATACACTTGGTGTGCATCAAAGCTGACAGGACGTTTTTTGACTTTTATCCACTATTTTCAAGTGAAGATGCTTGTCTGATAGGAAAATTGGGTGACCATCTCTACCATGAGACTGAGTGTGCTCCCTGCAGGCCACTCATTCTTCCTGGGAGGAGAAGCAGGCCGGTGAGTGATGGGGCCAGCATATAGAGAGCCCTGACAAGACCCCCTGCGCACACTTGCCAGTGCACAAGGGTGATGCAAGCACTCAAGCATTTTCCCCTTGTAAAGCCACTTTTGAAGCTGCGAACTTTTCATTACAATCAGAAAAAGAAGAAAGGACTCTCTGGGTTCACCTCAGATAAGTTTTGCTTACTGGTGACTCCTCACAGTGTCAGGACCTTTGGGGGTTTCTTCCCATTTGCAGCCTCCTGGAAAAGCTCTACTTTCTGGGGAGGATTTTCATAGTGGAAAGAGCATGCATGCTGCAAGTAAGTGGGTCCAAGTCCCACCTCTGCCACTTGAATCCTAAGGTGAGCCCTCTGGAGTCAGTGCATCTCTGAATTCTAATTTCCCTTCTGTAAAATGGTGGTAATAGCCCCCTTCCTCATAGCATATGGTTTTTGCATGGCCTAGCATGGTCATTAAAAAAAAAATAAACATCTGTCTGTTTAGCTGCACTGGGTCTTTGTCACTGCACATGGACTTCTTATCGTGGTGGCTTCTCTTGTTGTGGATCATGGGCTCTGGGGCACATGGGCCTCAGTAGTTGCAGTGCACAGACTTAGTTGCCCCATGGCATGTGAGATCTTTCCCCAGGATTTAACCCACGTCCCCTGCATTGGCAGGCAGATTCTTGACCACTGGACTACCGGCAAGGTCCAGCATGGTCATTTTGAATCCTTTGTGATTCACGCATGCATCTTAGAAAGGACTTAAATTCAGGAAGCCTGGATCAGACATCTGGTATCTTCTCAGGCTTTTGTGCCTGTTCCTTTTCACATTTTAATTATCACCACCAGGCATCTGACCTTTGGTCAGACCTACTTATACCTGCCAGACACCACACTAAACCCTTTATATGATCTATCTCATACAATTCTATCACAGACTCTATTATAATTAAGTACTATGATTCATAATTAATGATAGTATACCCTACGATGCTTATTGCACAGGTGAGGGAACTGAGGCTTAGAAAAGTGAAGCATTTTCCCCAGTGTCACATAACTAGTGAGAACTGGAATAGATTCAAAACTAGGAGATTTGCTCCCAAGCACACACTTGGCAACACTGAGCGTTTTAGTTGTCTTTCATGATTTTCCTGGGTCCAGTTCAAATCAAGTCTAAAATGTCTCCTGGCATAAATTCAGTTTTTGCCCTAACTTTAAAGATACATATTTTAGAGATAAACCAGTTCTAAATATTTATGGATGTACCTTGTCACCTTTCAAACATGAGTGCTTAAGTATCTGCTTAGGGCAGATTGTGCTGAGTCTTGATGAATTTAGAGACCAAGTAGCATACAGATTTCTTTACTTTTTCCTGCTCACTTGGAAGCCAGTTTTGCAAGCCCCCTGAAAGACCCTGATGCTGGGAAAGATTGAAGGCAAAAGGAGAAGGGAGTTGCAGAGGATTAGAAGGTTAGACAGCTTCACTGACTCAATGGGCATGAATTTGGGCAAACTGGGAGATTGTGAAGACAGGCAAGCCTGGCCTGCTGCAGTCTGTGGGGTGTCAAAGAGTTGACACGACTTATTGACTGAAAAACACAACGTGAAAGAATATTGGTGTGTCCCTGGGAAATTCATTGGACCTCTCAAGGACTCTTCAATTCTCATTGTAAGTTGGGTCTCTGAGTGTCTTTCCTTTCTTTGGGAGAAAAAGGTTGGGAGAACAGATTTCATCTCTAGCCTTTGGATAGTCCAAAGAAACAAAGCCAGACACTCCTTCTGAGAGAGTAGGGGATAAAACCAAGCATGTGTGCAAAGGAGAATGAAAAATGTGTGCTATTTTCTGCAGGTTGGAGAGTGATGTATGTTCCTGGGGGTAACCTACTGCCTCGGAATTAGTCATTCCCACCTCATGTTCTCTCTGATCCTTGAAGTGCCTCATTTTAAAAATGTTAGGATTTTTTTTCCCTCTCACTTAACTGTAGGAACATTAAATGCACAACTTTATCAAAATGACATAAGATATATGTTTCTGCCAACAGCAACATGAGAGGATTAACAATTCAAATAGGAACAGGGAAAAGTTCCTTTCAAAAGAAGGGAAGAAGAAAGTTCAATTGGGGATTCTGCTTTTTCCTCAACCTGAAGTGCATTATTACACATTCAGAGTCCTTGAGGCCTTGGTAGAAGAAAAAGTTTATGTTAGGAGGGATAAAGTTTTATTTCAAATCTTGTGATCAGGACTAGCTTGAACACAATTGTTGAGTGTAGGACAGTGTACAGACACCTGAAAAACAATTCTTACTTGCCTAATGGCTGATGCCTGAGTTTGTTCAGAACTCACATTTCCAGCCATTATCAGATCCTCATGCACATGATCCATGCTCATTTGCTTGTGACCCATGGACGGTAGCACACCAGGGTCCTCTGTCCATGGGATTCTCCAGGCAAGAATACTGGAGTGGGTTGCCATTCCCTTCTCCAGGGGATCTTCCTGACCCAGGGATCAAACCAGCATCTCCTTTGTCTCTTGAATGGGCAAGTGGATTCCTTACCACTGAGCCTCCGGGGAAGCCCTCAGATCCTNCCTCTGTCCATGGGATTCTCCAGGCAAGAATACTGGAGTGGGTTGCCATTCCCTTCTCCAGGGGATCTTCCTGACCCAGGGATCAAACCAGCATCTCCTTTGTCTCTTGAATGGGCAAGTGGATTCCTTACCACTGAGCCTCCGGGGAAGCCCTCAGATCCTCACAGTCTAACCTAAAAATGAGACAGAAAGCCAGTTTTCAACAGAATTATGGAAATGAAGGCAAGTAAAAGGATATGGAGTCTTCAGAAGATGAGGGGATAGGAGAGAAAGAGTCTTTTGTGAGTTTATCTGTGGCAAACTAGAAACATGCATATAGATGACAAATGGTCTCTTGCACTATTTGGCTGGTAAAGGAAAGCAAGGTATTTATTAGATTCAACTGGATTTTTTTTTTTTTTTTGAGAAAGAAAAGTTTTAGGATTCTAAATGAAGTAATAGAATCATATTGGTCATAAGAGGAAAATCACGTTATTATGTAAAACTTTGATATAGATTTTAAAATTAATTCTTACTGGAGTGCAGTTGCTTTAAATGTTGTGTTAGTTTTCGTGTGTGAATGTGCTCAGTCACTGCAGTTGTGTCTGACTCTGCGACCCTATGGACTGTAGGCCACCACCAGGTAAGAGGAAAATCACGTTATTATGTAAAACTTTGATATAGATTTTAAAATTAATTCTTACTGGAGTGCAGTTGCTTTAAATGTTGTGTTAGTTTTCGTGTGTGAATGTGCTCAGTCACTGCAGTTGTGTCTGACTCTGCGACCCTATGGACTGTAGGCCACCACCAGGTTCCTCTGTTCATGGGGATTCTCGAGGCGAGAATACTGGAGTGGGTTGCCGTTTCCATCTCCAGTGTTAGTTTCTAGTGTAGAGCAAAATGAACCAGCCATACTTACCCATCTGTCCCAGGCCTTCTGGACTTCATTCCTGTTCAGGTCCCCACAGTGCATTAAGTAGAGTTGCCTGTTGTATACAGGATGTTTTCCTTGCAGATAATGTATATTACCACATACATGTGGAATCTAGAAAAACGGTAGGTTTATCCTATTTGCAAAGCAGAAATAGAGAAATAAGACATAGAGAACACACGTATGGACACCAAGGGGGAAAAGGGGTGGTGGGAGGAATTGGAGATTTGAGAATGACACATGGATACTATGATACTATGTATAAAATAGATAAGTAATCAGATATATAGTTTTAGCAGGACATAAGAATGGATCTTTTGATATCTTAAACTCTTTCTTGTATGTGATTTCAATGTATTGATGTATTTTCTACAACTCCCTGTTTCCTACCAACGTCTTAATTGGGAGCGTCTTTCACACTGGTTTCTCTAAGCCCCATCTAGCCAATCCCATCTTATTTTCCATCACCACATGAGATGCTGACTGAGGGGATGAGATGGTAGCTAAGGTATTGATGTTAACTAGGTTCATAGGATGGGCTCCATCTCCTTAATTTGTTGTTGTTCAATCGCTCAGTCTTGTCTGAGTCTTTGTGACCCCGTGGACTGCAATAAAACAGGCTTCCTTGTCCATCACCAATTCCCAGAGCTTGTTCAAACTCATGACCATTGGGTCGGTGATGCCATCCAACCATCTCATCCTCTGCTGTACCCTTCTCCTCCTGCCTTCAATCTTGCCCAGCATCAGGGTCTTTTCTAATGAGTTCAGTTCAGTTCATACACTCAGTCGTGTCCAACTCTTTGCGACTCCATGGACTGCAGCACGCCAGGTCTCCCTATCCATCACCAACTTCCAGAGTTTACTCAAACTTATGTCCACTGAGTCAGTGATACCATCCAACCACTTCATCTTCTCTCATCCCCTTCTCCCACCTTCAATTTTTCCCAGCATCAGGGTCTTTTCAAATGAGTTGGCACTTCGTATAAGGAGGCCAAAATATTGGAGCTTCAGCTTCAGCATCGGTCCTTCCAATGAATATTGCAGATTGATTTCCTTTAGGATTGACTGGTTTGACCTTTTTGAAGTCCAAGGGACTCTCAAGAGTCTTCTCCAACACCACAGTTCAAAAGTGTTAATTCTTTGGCACTCAGCCTTCTTTATGGTCCAACTCTAACATCTATATATGACTACTGGTAAAACCATAGCTTTGAATATACAGACCGTTGTTGGCAAAGTGATGTCTCTGCTTTTAAATAGCATGGTCTAAGTTTGTCATAACTTTTCTTGCAAAGGGTAAGCATGTTTTAATTTCATGGCTGCAGTCACCATCTGCAGTTATTTTGGAGACCAAGAAAATAGTCTGTCACTGTTTCCATTGCTTCCCCATCTATTTGCTACAAAGTGATGGAACTGGATGCTATGATCTTTGTTTCTTGAATGCTGAGTTTTAAGGTAGACTTTTTCACTTTCGTCTTTCATTGCCATCAAGAGGCTCTTTAGATCCTCTTCACTTTCTGCTATGAAGATGGTGACATCTGCATATCTGAGGTCATTGCTGTTTGCCCCAGCAATCTTGATTTCAGCTTGTGCTTCATTCAGCTGGCATTTCACATGATATACTCTGGATATAAGTTAAATAAGCAGGGTGACAATATACAGCCTTGACGTCCTCCTTTTCCACTTTGGAACCAGCTTGATTTTCCATGTCCAATTCTAACTGTTGCTTCTTGACCTGCATACAGATTTCTCAGGAAGCAGGTCAGGTGGTCTGGTATTCCCATCTCTTTAAGAATTTTCCACAGTTTGTGGTGATCCACACAGTCAAATAGCTGTGAAAAGAAGAGAAGCGAAAAGCAGAGGAGAAAGGAAAGATATAAGCATCTGAATAAAGAGTTCCAAAGAATAGCAAGATGAGATAAGAAAGTCTTCCTCAGCGATCAATGCAAAGAAATAGAGGAAAACAACAGAATGGGAAAGACTAGAGATCTCGTCAAGAAAATTAGAGATACCANTCCAATGAATGTTGGCAATTTGATCTCTGGTTCTTGTGCCTTTTCTAAATCCAGCTTGAACATCTGGAAGTTCTTGATTCACATACTATTGAAGCCTAGTTTGAAGGATTTTGAGCGTTACTTTACTAGCATGTGTGATGAGTGCCATTGTATGGTAGTTTGAACATTCCTTGGCATTGCCTTTCTTTGGGATTGGAATGAAAACTGACCTTCCCAGTCCTGTGGCCACTGCTGAGTTTTCCAAATTTGCTGGCATAATGAGTGCCACACTTTAATGAGTGCAGCATCACCTTATAGGATTTGAAATAACTCAGCTGGAATTCCATCACCTCCACTAGCTTTGCTCGTAGTGATGCTTCTTAAGGCCCACTTGACTTCACACTGTGGGACATCTGGCTCTAGATGAGTGATCACACCATCATGGTTATCTGGGTCGTGAAGATCTTTTTTGTACAGTTCTTCTGTGTATTCTTGCCACCTCTTCTTAATATCTTCTGCTTCTGTTAAGTCCATACCATTTCTGTCCTTTATTGTGCCCATTTTTGCATGAAATATTCCCTTGGTATCTCTAATTTTCTCGAAGTTATCTCTCCTCTTTTCTATTCTATTATTTGCCTCTATTTCTTTGCCTTGTTCACTTATGAAGGTTTTCTTATCTCTCCTTGCTGTTCTTTGGGACTCTGCATTCAGATGTGTATATCTTTCCTTTTCTCCTTTGCCTTTCACTTCTCTTCTTTTCTCAGCTATTTGTAAGGCCTCCTCAGATAACCACTTTGCCTTTTTGTGTTCCTTTTTCTTGAGGATAGTTTTGATCACTGCTTCCTGTACAATGACTAAGAGGGAAAAGGCCCCTCATGGGAAGAGGACAAAATTGTTGAACTTTACCCAGTAAGGGTTTTTTGGTGATTTGAAAGGAGGAGTACGTCTGAGTACACGCTGGTGTTGGCCACTTGGATTAACCCTCCCCTTCTCCAACTGTTCTTCAGGACAGGATAGTCTCCCAGTTGCTGTGTGGACCCCAGGAATTGCTGTTGGAATTTATGGTCTTTGTACTCACTGCTGCTTTTTTCATAAAACATCTTTCTGTAAGATCTTCTCAGGACTACTTCCTTCCTGAGATTCAGAGTTGAGCTCAGATGTCACCTCCTGAGAATGGTTTTCTTTTATTACCCTACCTAAACAGCTGTCTGGAGAAGGCAATGGCAACCCACTCCAATGTTCTTGCCTGGAGAATCCCAGGGACAGGGGAGCCTGGTGGGCTGCTGTCTATGGGGTTGTACAGAGTCAGACATGACTGAAGCAACTTAGCAGCAGCAGCAGCAGCAAATAGCCACAATCCCCTCTATCACTGTCACATTCATCTTGTCTATTTTCTTCATCACTCTCTGACATAATCTTGTTTATCTGTTTACTTGACTATTACATGTTTCTTCCATGTGCATGCAAACTCTTTGTGAATAGGAACATTGTTTATAGCATATCCTCAAAACTCAGAAAAGTGCCAGGTTCACAGTGGGAACAGGGTGAGTATATGTTGCATTAGTGAATAATCCCAGAGTCTTGTGGGTCACAACTTAAAGACAAACACTGAAGAGGGCACCAAATGGCACCTGTATTTTACTTTGTTTATTTATTTTGGTGGTGGAGAGTGGAAGGTTGGCAGAGCTAACTGAGGCTTTATTCTAAAAAAGAGACTTGAAATACCCTTTTTAAATTGAGGGCATGGGCAAGAAGGGGAACCCCAGAGAGTTGACTCGCCCCAGGGTGGGCTGAGGACAGGGCTGAGCCTCAAGTCTCCCATTCCAAGGCTCCCCTGCTCAGCTTCTTCTCCAGGAGCAAGCGAGTAGGAAGCTGGGAGGGACCACAGGAACCTTTTGCCTGAACAGGATGTCAGATGACTCAGACACCATCTTCCCATCACGGCTCTCTCTTCTTCACAGCCGCAGCCTCGGAGAAACGTTGAGGCTGAAGGAGCCATTTCCTTGCTGTAAATTGCACATATCTTAACCTGGCTTCTTCTGGGAGCAGAAACAAGGGAGAAACCAGTGTGCAGCTAGTTCACTTAGGAATGCAGTTCTAGGGAAAAGGCATGAGAGATAGGGAAACGAAGAAAGGAAAGGTGGGAAGGCCATTAAAAAGTTTCCTTATTGATTTAGGTACTGTTACCAATCAGTTGATTCTGAGCGCTTCTGAGGAGCTTGATGAAACAGGCCTCAGAATTGTTCATCTAAAAAAAAGAAAGAAAAAGAATGATGTATTAGCCACCATGACCCATTCTGTGGTCAGGGGGTATCCCATGGGCTTTAACTCTCTTACACTCTTGGGTGTTACATAAATGAGTGCCCAGTGGTTCCCTGAGGGATGCCCAGGGCAGGAAGTACTGACTGACATGAAGAACTGTCACATAACACCATCTGAAGCTAGTTGAAGCCTGTGTAGAAATGGTCAGTGCAATCATGGCTGGAAAAAAAAAAAAAGTGGTCCCAAGAGGCTTTAATTACTACATAGCAGATGACTACAGGTCGTTTCAAATTCTAGCCCATTTAAGAAGTAAATGGTTCATTCAGTTCCTTATTTCACCAATCATCGCACCACAGTTTTATCTTATTCAGCCAATGGATTGGGCATGATGTATCTTTCAAGGTTAATTTCCTAATACTCACACTCCCCACCCCACCTCCATTTGGTGATTCTGAGCTAGTCTCTCTGCTTTGGCTCTCTCAGGACATGAAAATGCAGTTTCCTCTTCTCTCAAGCCGAATCTGGCCTCTGAACCCTGACACCAAATTAAATCTCAGAGACAGATTTTTGGGTGAAGAAGCAAAGAATAGCTTCATTGCTTTGCCAGGCAAAGGGGACCTCAGCAGGGTAATGCCCTCAAAAGTGACCTGGAGGGGGTAGTGATGAGTTTTATAATAATGGTTCAAAGAGGAGGGTGTGATCAGCTCATAGAAATTCTTCTGATTGGTTGGTGGTGAGGTCATTGGGATTCAAGGGATTAGATCTGATAGAGTACCTGAAGAACTGTGGATGGAGGTTTGTGACTTGTACAGGAGGCAGTGATTATGATAATCCCCATGAAAAAGGCAAAATCCTTGTCTGAGCAGGCCTTACAAATAGCTGTGAATAGAAGAGAAGTGAAAGGCAAAGGAGAAAAGGAAGGATATACTCATTTGAATGCAGAGTTCCAAAGAATAGCAAGGAGAGATTAAAAAAGTCTTCCTCAGTGATCAACACAAAGAAATAGACAAAAACAATAGAATGGGAAAGACCAGATCATCGAAAAAACTAGAGAGTTTCAGAAAAACATCTGCTTTATTGACTATGTCAAAGTCTTTGGCTCTGTGGATCACCACAAATTGTAGAAAAGTCTGAAAGAGATGGGAATACCAGACCACCTGAGCTGCCTCCTGAGAAATCTGTATTCAGGTCAAGAGGCAATAATTTGAATTGGACATGGAACAACAGACTCGTTCCAAATCGGGAAAGGAGTATGTCAAGGCTGTATATTATCACCTTGCTTATTTAACTTATATGCAGAGTACATTGTGAGAAATGCTGGACTGGATGAAGCACAAGCTGGAATCAAGATTGCCTGGAGGAATATCAATAACCTCAGATATGCAGATACTGCTGCTGCTGTTGCTAAGTCTCTTCAGTAATGTCTGACTCTGTGTGACCACATAGACAGCAGCCCACCAGGCTTCTCTGTCCCTGGGATTCTCCAGACAAGAATACTGGAGCAGGTTTCCATTTCCTTCTCCAATGCATGAAAGTGAAAAGTGAAAGTGAAGTCGCTCAGTCATGTCACACTCTTTGCGACCCCATGACCTATAGCCTAGCAGGCTCCTCTGTCCTTGGGATTCTGCAGGCAAGAACACTGGAGTGGGTCATCATTTTCTTCTCCAGATATGCAGATGACACCACCCTTACAGCAGAAAGTGAAGAAGAACTAAAGAGCCTCTAGATGAAACTGAAAGAGGAGAGTGAAAAAGTTGGCTTAAAACTCAGCATTCAGAAAACTAATATCATGGCATCTGGCCCCATCATTTCATGGGAAATAGATGGGAAAACAAAGGAAACAGTGACAGACTTTATTTTTTTGGTCTCCAAAGTCACCACAGACAGTGACTGCAGCCATGAAAAGACGCTTACTCCTTAGAAGAAAAGTTATGACCAACCTAGACAGCATATTAAAAAGAGACATTACTTTGCCAACAAAGGTCCATCTAGTCAAAGTTCTGGTTTTTTCTAGTAGTCATATATGGATGTGTGAGTTGGACTATAAAGAAAGCTGAGCTCCAAAGAATTAATGCTTTTGAACTGTGGTGTTGGAGAAGACTCTTGAGAGTCCCTTGGACTGCAAGGAGATCAAACCAGTCCATCCTAAAGTAAATCAGTCCTGAATATTCACTGGAAGGACTGATGCTGAAGCTCCAATACTTTGGCCACCTGATTCGAAGAACTGACTCCTTGGAAGAGACCCTGATGCTGGGAAAGATTGAAGGCCGGAGGAGAAGGGGATGACAGAGGATGAGATGGTTGGATGGCATCACTGACTCAATGGACATGAGTTTTTGTAAGCTCCAGGAGTTCGTGATGGACAGGGAGTCCTTGTGTGCTGCAGTCCATGGGGTCACAAAGAGTTGGACACGACTGAGCGACTGAAATGAACTGTGAGAGACGCAGGAATGCAGGCTTGTGACTTTCTAGAGGCCCTTACAAAAAAAGTGCAGGGGGTGTCTTGTTTTTTCTCTTTTCCTGTCTTTTTTCCTGGGGTCTCTGCTCAGTTTTGTGGGTGACTAGTTATTTAGCAGAAAATGGTGCAGAGCAGTGCAGAGGAGCTTGCTGAAGTCTTGTCAAAACAGGTGTGGGTCCAACAGTCTGAAGGCAAAATGTGAGGAGGCAAAATCCATATATTTTGACACTGCAGTTTATTGAGTAAAGCCTTTCTTCTTCCCACCTCCGCCCCCACCCCCACCCCCACCTAGATACATGATAAATGAAATAACCTCTTCCTTCTAGTCCCACAGCGGTCAATGCGATAACCATTTCTTGACAGCAAGCAATGTGCTATTTCTCTTGGTGTGTGTTTTGTCGAAATATGTTTCCCTAGGAGATTCTCCTGAGTCTCAGATTTTTATTTTGAGGGTATTTTTGCTGATATCCCTAATTCTATCTGAAGTGTCTGAACTCGCCTGAGGGCCTTAGGACTGTGTGAGAGGGAAAATGGATGCTTTATGGATCTTGGAAGGTCTCTGAGGGGCTATTGGAGCTGAGATCCAATAACATCTCCTGTTTCCCACTCAAAAACCACCATTACAACTTCACATTCAGGATGGGGTCTGACCCGTTAGTCCGCAGATGCTTTGGACTTAGAGATAAATATTAAGGATAGCACCGGACTCTTGTTCCAGTCGTTCCCTAGTGTCCTCAGGATAAGGTCCAGATGCTTTTCTGTGTATAAATTCTTTCATTTTTAAGTTTTCTTTACTTGTTTAGCCTTAAGTCTCATTCATATTCCCCTTGTACTCTGACCTTAGCTGGACCACTTGGATGTTCTCAAATTCCCTATGTTCTTTCATACTTCTGAACATTTTCTTCTCTTCACCTGGATAATTCATCCCCATCTCCCAACTGATGTTATTGATTCTCTGATATGACTTTTCCTTTTGCACCTTGCTTCTAACTTTAATTCTTTTTTTGTTTCAAGAAGGAGGTTTAGGGTGCTTTCCTTTGAGCAAGTATCTTAGCCATCTGCTTAGAAATGAGTCAAGAATGAAAGGAGGCTCTAGCTTTATAGCCGCTATGTAAGTTTTAAGTAATGGAAGTCTCAAATTTCTTCTAGTTCAATGGTTAGAAGACATTTACTGTAAAGGGCCAGAGAGTAAATATTTTAAGCTTTGTAGGTGCAGTAGTGTCTGTCATTTTTTGTTTCTTTAAAGTCTAATAGGCTGTGGTACTCATTTGGTCCACAAGCTAGAGTTTACTGACCCCTGAGACTCTGGTTACTAGTATTGTCAATAATAAAGCATCAGAATTTCCCAAGGCTCCTGTGATCCTGTGAAAGACAAATATTTCTGCTGAACAATGAGACATCATTTTCAGACCCAATTATCTGATAAGTCCTGGTAGCTAGGGCATTGGTTGTTTCATGATGTTTGAAAGGAAATTGGGAAATTATCTTATATAACCTTTGTAAAAGATTGCTTTTTTAAACCACTTTTAAGAGGTCATATAACATCTACCTGTGAGGTTAATGGACATCACGTGGTCAGTATATCTACCCAGTTTCCTGCGTTCTGGAATGGTTTCTGCTTTTGCTTTCTTACTCTGGCCCTATGCTGTGCTGTGCTTAGTCACTCAGCCATGTCCAACTCCTTGTGACCCCATAGGCTATAGGCTGCCATGCTCCTCTGTCCATGGAAATTCTCCAGAGAAGAATACTGGAGTGGGATGCCATGCCCTCCTTCAGGGGATCTTCCCAAACCAGGGATCAGACCCAGGTCTTCTGCCTTGCAGGTGGATTCTGACCCACCAGGGAAGCCCAAGAATACTGGAGTGGGTAACCTATCCCTTCTCCAGGGGATCTTCCCAACCCAGGGATTGAACCACGGTCTCCTGCACTGCAGGTGAATTCTTTACCAGTTGAGCTACCAGGGAAGCCCCGCTCAGGCCCTAGGAAACCGAAACTATGAAGGCAAGTGGGAAAGGGAGGTCTTCAGCAGCAGAGGAGGTGGTCATAGAGGCGATTCATATTGTAGAGCTGTGGCCAAGGTGATGAGCTTGTGACCATCCGGGGAGAGAAAGTGGAGACCAAGTTTTAGAGTAAGGAAATGGCTGAGCTGGAACTGAAGTCGAGGCTCCAAAACTTCCATCCCTGAGTTCTTTGCACCTCACTTTGTTGCCTCCCTGGCCACCTTAAAGAGTGTAGGCACTCTTACTCTGCTGAGTGGATGTTCACTGCTTGCGTACAAATGCCTTGTCTGCTGCTGCTGCTGCTAAGTCGCTTCAGTCGTGTCTGACTCTGTGCGATGCCATAGATGGCAGCCCACCAGGCTCCCCCATCCCTGGGATTCTCCAGGCAAGAACACTGGAGTGGGTTGCCATTTCCTTCTCCAGTGCATGAAAGTGAAAAGTGAAAGGGAAGTCGCTCAGTCACGTCCGACTCTTCGCGACCCCATGGACTGCAGCCTACCAGGCTCCTCCATCCATGGGATTTTCCAGGCAAGAGTACTGGAGTGGGGTGCCATTGCCTTCTCCCGATGCCTTGTCTGGTTTCCCAACAAATGCAGTGCTGCAGTCTCCCCACAGCAGGCTTGACCCAAAGTCAGCCTGCTTTTCTCCCACATGGAGAAAAACTTCCCTGATATTCTCCTGGAAGAATGGACCCTCCCAAGCTGTATGTTCCCTGGGAAGATTGACAGCCAGGCTGTGATTCTGAAATAAAAAATCCACAGATGGTGATTCATAGCATTGGCCTTTTCTCTGTGATGTGGCAGTGCTCCTGAATTGTAGCTTAATTAATAATGTCACTCTCCATAATGCTTGCATTAAAGCCAGGCCAGCGTCTGATGGTGTGATGGATTATACCAGATTCACAGCATTTTACATGTTAATCCTGCATATTAGCAGAATTCAAATAACTGAAGCTGCTTTTGGTGACAAGCTGGTGCTTCTTCAGTGTAGCAAGGTGCAATGGAGAGAGAAGAGGGGGTAGGAGATTAAAGCCCTCAGCTAAGCAAATAAGATTTGACAAAGAGGCAAAGAATTTGGAGATGAATGTAGTGGGATGATGTCACCAGACAACTTGGGTCTGTGCTATCAGCTGTGTCACAATGGGAGACGTGGTGGAAGGGTGTTAGGGGAATATATGAATGGCATGCTTAGAGAACACCCTCGTACTTTTCTTTCAGGATCTAAGCTGTTCCTTGGCTATAGACCAATAAAGACTTCTAAAAACCCAAAATGAAAGACTGTCTTTTTCCTAATTAAAAAAAAAAAAGTTACAGAACAGATCAGGTTTCCCTGGTGGCTCTGTGGTAAAGAACCAGCCTGCCAACACAGGAGATGTGGGTTCGATCATCCTGGGTGGGGAGACCCCCTGGAGAAGGAAATGGTAACCCACTCTATTATTCTTGCCTGAGAAATCCTATGGACAGAGGAGCCTGGCAGGCTACAGTCCATGGGATCACAAAAAGGGTGGACCTGATTTAGCAAATAAACAACAGAACAGATCATGGCTCTGTTTTCAGGGTCTTGTATTCTCTGTAATTCACCTGTATTATTGATTTAAATGTCTATCACACTCCATGCTTTCTCTGAATTTAGGCTTTGGTACATTTTGTTCTTTGAGCCTGGACTACTGCTCCTAGCTATTGTCGTGCCTGACTCTTTGCAACCCTATTGACTGTAGCCCAGCAGGCTCCTCTGTCCACAGTTTTTGCCAGGCAAAAATGCTGGAGTGGGTTGCCATTTCCCTTCTCCATGGGATCTTTCTGACCCAGGGATTGAACCCATGTCTCCTGCATTGGCAGATGGATTCTTTACCATCGAGCCACCTGGACAGCCCGAAGAACATCTCCAGGAGAATATCATTTCCTTGACAAACATGCTTTGATCTTCCAAAATAAGGCTAGGTATCTTTCTTTGGTGTTTTCACAGATCTTAAACCCACCAGAGCTCCATTACACTGTTTTGATGATACAACTTTACTCCCCTATCTCCCTAACCAATCTGGGAAGACAGGCATTTGTCTTTGGTTTTCATGGTATTAGCCTGGCATTTACCTAGTGGGTACTGAATAAATATTTGTTTATTATTTGAAGAAATCATACAAGTCCTTCTTACATTCAACTACTAGTATTGCTTGCTAGAGACCTTTCAGGGAGGACTGACATGAGTTTCTGGCTTTCTCCATTCACAGTGACTGTAGATCTCTGAGACGGCAAGGCAGGCACCTCTTTTATGCTATCTTAGCCTATTCCCTGAACTACCAAGAATTTAAATTGCAGAGACTAAATGAGCAACCCAACTTTCATTTCCACTAACTCTATCTACATTTTTTTTTAAAGTTTGTATGCCATGCTGCCAAGAGAGATTTTTAGAACAACTCCTACGAGTTTTCATTTCATTTCATTTGGTCTGTGTGAGATGTATACTATACTCTGTGTTAAACAGAGCTGTTACCACTTATTTGAGCTCTTTGGAAGGAAGACTTACCTAGATGCAAAACAGGCAGAATAAAAGAATTTACATTTTAATGAATTATTTTATTCCCTTAGTAAAAACTCTTTGGGGAGCAGGGAACCTCAGACATTGACTGGTATTGACTTTTGGACTTTCATGGATACTGCAGAGCAAGGGTATATATTGCCTCTGTGCTAAGTGACGAGACAACTCATTACCTGTTCTGGACATGTGGAGGCAGTTAAATTACGTCGTTCCCCAAACCCGTCTAAGATCCTACCTGTGTGTATTTCCCTGTTATCTGCCATCTTGCTTAACAGTCCCAACCTCTGATCAATCAATACTTTATAGATGACAAATTTGCTATAAGATGAAATATGAATCATGGTTCTTAGCTATAAGGAAATTGAATTTAATTGAGAAGGTAAAGAATGAAACGATTAGCAAGTAATACAGGGCAGCATGTGAAACAGGATATTCCTTTGGCAAATGCTTACCAAACATCTATGATGTGCCAGGCAATGTACAAGGAACAAGACCTACAGTAGTAAATAATAAAAAATCTCTCACTATATGTACACATGCACGCTAAGTCGCTTCAGTCATGTCTAGCTTTGTGCAACCCTATGGACTGTGTATTAATTGGAATATAAGTATTTATATATTTACTGGAGTATTGCTTTAAAATATGTTGATTTCTGCTGTACAAAAAAGTGAATCTGCTATAAGTATATATATATCACCTCTCTCTTGAACCTGCCTCCCTCTCCTTCCCATACCACCCTCAAGGTCATCACAGAGCACCGAGCTAAGCTCCCTGTGCTACACAGCAGGTTCCCACTAGCTATCTGTTTTACACGTGGTAATGTATGTTGACGCTACTCTCCCAATTTGCCCCACATTTTCCTTCCCTCCCTGTGTCTGCATGTCTGTTCCTTACATCTCAATCTCTATTTCTTCCCTGCAAATAGGGTTGATCTGTACCATTTTTCTGGATTCTACATATATGCATTAATTTACAATATTTGCTTTTCTCTTTCTGACTGCTGATTTCACTCTGTATGACAGAATCTAGTCCATCCACATCTCTACAAATGATCCCATTTCATTCCTTTTTATGGCTGAGTAGTATTCCATTGCATACATGTACCTTGTTTTCTTTATCCATTCCTCTGTTGATGGGCATTTAGGTTGCTTCCATGTCCTGGCTATTGTAAATAGTGCTGTACTTTATAGTAGAGAAAACCAGGAATTAAAAAGTCAGCTTTGGACCCATAACAGATGTGTATAAGAGACAGATACATGATAAATGAAATAACCTCTTCCTTCTAGTCCCACAGCGGTCAATGCGATAACCATTTCTTGACAGCAAGCAATGTGCTATTTCTCTTGGTGTGTGTTTTGTCGAAATATGTTTCCCTAGGAGATTCTCCTGAGTCTCAGATTTTTATTTTGAGGGTATTTTTGCTGATATCCCTAATTCTATCTGAAGTGTCTGAACTCGCCTGAGGGCCTTAGGACTATGTGAGAGGGAAAATGGATGCTTTATGGATCTTGGAAGGTCTCTGAGGGGCTATTGGAGCTGAGATCCAATAACATCTCCTGTTTCCCACTCAAAAACCACCATTACAACTTCACATTCAGGATGGGGTCTGACCCGTTAGTCCGCAGATGCTTTGGACTTAGAGATAAATATTAAGGATAGCACTGGACACTTGTTCCAGTCGTTCCCTAGTGTCCTCAGGATAAGGTCCAGATGCTTTTCTGTGTATAAATTCTTTCATTTTTAAGTTTTCTTTACTTGTTTAGCCTTAAGTCTCATTCATATTCCCCTTGTACTCTGACCTTAGCTGGACCACTTGGATGTTCTCAAATTCCCTATGTTCTTTCATACTTCTGAACATTTTCTTCTCTTCACCTGGATAATTCATCCCCATCTCCCAACTGATGTTATTGATTCTCTGATATGACTTTTCCTTTTGCACCTTGCTTCTAACTTTAATTCTTTTTTTGTTTCAAGAAGGAGGTTTAGGGTGCTTTCCTTTGAGCAAGTATCTTAGCCATCTGCTTAGAAATGAGTCAAGAATGAAAGGAGGCTCTAGCTTTATAGCCTCTATGTAAGTTTTAAGTAATGGAAGTCTCAAATTTCTTCTAGTTCAATGGTTAGAAGACATTTACTGTAAAGGGCCAGAGAGTAAATATTTTAAGCTTTGTAGGTGCAGTAGTGTCTGTCATTTTTTGTTTCTTTAAAGTCTAATAGGCTGTGGTACTCATTTGGTCCACAAGCTAGAGTTTACTGACCCCTGAGACTCTGGTTACTAGTATTGTCAATAATAAAGCATCAGAATTTCCCAAGGCTCCTGTGATCCTGTGAAAGACAAATATTTCTGCTGAACAATGAGACATCATTTTCAGACCCAATTATCTGATAAGTCCTGGTAGCTAGGGCATTGGTTGTTTCATGATGTTTGAAAGGAAATTGGGAAATTATCTTATATAACCTTTGTAAAAGATTGCTTTTTTAAACCACTTTTAAGAGGTCATATAACATCTACCTGTGAGGTTAATGGACATCACGTGGTCAGTATATCTACCCAGTTTCCTGCGTTCTGGAATGGTTTCTGCTTTTGCTTTCTTACTCTGGCCCTATGCTGTGCTGTGCTTAGTCACTCAGCCATGTCCAACTCCTTGTGACCCCATAGGCTATAGGCTGCCATGCTCCTCTGTCCTTCATGGCATCTGGTCCCATCACTTCATGACAAATAGATGGAGAAACAATGGAAACAGTGACAGACTTTAAAATCTTGGGCTCCAGAAGCACTGCAGATGGTGAACTGCAGCCATGAAATTAAAACACGCATGCTCCTTGGAAGAAAAACTGTGACCAACCTAGGCAGCATATTAAAAAGCAGAGAAATTACTTTGCTGAAAAAGGTCTATCTAGTCAAGGCTATGGTTTTCCAGTAATCATGTATGGATGAGAAAGTTTGACCATAAAGAAAGCTGATCACCAAGGAATTGATGCTTTTGATGTGGTGATGGAGAAGACTTAAGAGACCCTTGGACTACAAGGAGATCAAACTAGTCAATCCTCAAGGAAATCACTCCCAAATATTTATTAGGACTGATGCTGAAGCTGAAACTGTAATACTTTGGCCATCTGATGTGAAGAACTGACTCATTGGAAAAGACCCTGATACTGGGAAAGATGGAAGGCAGGAGAAGAAGGGGACGACAGAGGATGAGATGGTTGGATGGCATCACCGACTCAATGGACANTGATGCTGAAGCTGAAACTGTAATACTTTGGCCATCTGATGTGAAGAACTGACTCATTGGAAAAGACCCTGATACTGGGAAAGATGGAAGGCAGGAGAAGAAGGGGACGACAGAGGATGAGATGGTTGGATGGCATCACCGACTCAATGGACATCAGTTTGAACAAGCTGTGGGAGTTAGTGATGATCAAGGAAGCCTAGCATGCTGCAGTCCATGGGGTCGCAAAAAATCAGACACATTTAAGTGACTGAACTGGACTGAAGAGGTGGTGAAGGACCTCAAACTTGATCAACTGAGAGTCCAGAGGATTAGATGAACCATCTCTATTGATGGTTGACTTAGATTAGAGAAAAAGAAAATAAACCATGTGTCAAAATTGTCAATAAGTGAGGATAGATAAGTAGGATTTGATAGATATGATTGAGCATTGACTAGAAACAGAAGGTGGTAAAGCTAAATGCAATTAATCTCTTTTTTTTAATCTCACTTCTTCGCATTCTAGCCAGTTTTTCTGTGCATGGTTTCAATTACTACCAAAATGTAGATGTTCCCCAAATACATCATCCATCTTTAAATTTTAGTTTTGTATACTGTCACTAGACTCTCTGGATATATCAGAGATTCCACAAATTCCAATATGTCAATAACTGAATTTATTTTGCACTTTAAACCTTTATAGCCTCTCATATTATCTATTCCAGCTGATGCGTTAATGACTTAAACAGGTTAGAAACTTTGAAAACCATTTTGATTTCTTCTTCTTTCTATTCCTTATATCCACCTATTATCAAGTCCTGCAAAATTTACCAATTTATTTCTAGGAGTAGAAATCTTTTCTCACCTAGAGAGATAAATCCTAAATTGTTACCTTGATTAGTCAGGAATCTCATAATACATCTTCCTTTTCCAAATTTATTTCCTGTAAATACATGGTCGACATACTTTTCTGTATACTCAAAATATCACTGCCATGGAAAGCTAACCACATAATTCCCATTCTTCAAATATTTCCTTGGCTCCCCAATGTCCACAGTTTAAAAGTAATTTAGAGCATGAACAGTATTCCATCATCTGACCCTTGTCCAGTCTTGATTCCCGTTTCCTGTCACTTATGGCTCATCTCTAATTGTCCAGTTTCTCCAAACTGTATTTATCTCTTGAACATAAGACTGTGTCATGTCTCTGCTTTTACGCTTCTCAGTTCCTGAAGTGCCTTTATTACCAATTTCTTAATCTCTACTCCCACTTTCTGCTTTCATATGGCAAATTCTTGTGTCTCTTCTAATTCTTCTTCTGATCTCACTTTTTTCAAGAAGTCTTTGCTGGGATTAGGGACCATCTTCCATGCTCTGTCAGATGTATTTATCATAGTATATATCAACTGTAGTGTAATTGCCTTTTTTTAATTTTTCTTCACCTGAGTCCTTTGAACACAAGACAGTGCCCTATTTATTTTTAAAGCCCCTTTACCTAAGTCCATGTCTTGTACATGAAAAAAGAGAAAGCATAAGTCACTCAGTCATGCCCAACTCTTTGCGACATATTAGGTGTTTGATAAATGCATAGTGATCAATTAAGTAAATTAATAAGTGCTAAATACTTAACTCCCCTGGAGGAAGCCATGGCAACCCACTCCAATATTCTTGCCTGGAGAATCCCCTTGGATAGAGGAGTCTGACGGGCTGCAGTCCATGGGGTCACAAAGAGTCAGTCACGACTGAGCCACTAAGCACAGCAAATCTTAACTAAATCAAGTGTAGAGTTAACTTCAATACTGTGTTTATTAGACTACATTCTGTTGCCCGATGACATTAAACTCATTTAAACCCAATAGAAAATTATCCAGAATGTCTCCACTAGTATATTTTCTTAAATAGCTAAGATGAGAAATTTATGAAGTCTCCCATTGGTTGTGAAGCCTTATTTTTGAGAATACTGACAAGCTTATGGATTGGCTTTTAAAATTCTTATCTCCAGGTGGTCCAATTTCATCAAGTTTTGGAGAATACTCAAAAGAAAAAGATAAAGAAAAGTATCCATATGGTTTAAATTCCTTTCTGGTTCTGTAAACAAGCTGCAGATATCAAAAGTTATAAATATGTTAAGCACTTTTCTATCTCAACTGCTCCCTTAAATAAGTTGTACAGCTTGTAGGTTGATTATACATTTATACAAATTCATAATGATGAATCATGCTGAATTGCATAAGATTAACTACTTCATCTTTGAAATGCTGCTATTCTTCCACTTGCTAACAATGAGAAAGTGAACTCATTAAAAGACACTGAGAGCACCTTTACAGTTTGATTAAAAATAAATTAAGGACAGTCTCAAAAAACCCTATGAAAAATAGAATCAATTTATGACAGCATCCATGCATAGGCAGTAAAGTTGGAATTAGTGATAATTTCTAATAAAAATATAGTCTTTTAAGGAGAAGTACAGCTGTTATTTCATAATTTTGGTCTTTATTGAGCCACTAGACCAGATTGAGTAGGAATAAAGAGGCATTTCAATATTATCATAAAGATGTTTGAAAAAAGTTCAGGGATGGCTAAAAGCAGAAAAATGTTAAATATATGTGAGTTGTTTACTAGCCCTGATTTTTTTTTTAAAAATCTGTAACTTCAAACCATTCCAGGAAAACAGCTCAGGGAATCCAACTGTGCAAAAGCAGTATGGTCCATTATAGAGATAAACTTAGTACATCTGTTTGGCTAGAACATTAGAGCTTGTGAATTAGGTAGTTTAATGCATGAATGAGAGACCAATTTTATGCAAGTTTTGTTGCCATTTTATATCCTCCCTTATCTTCATGACTGTGCAACCAACATACCTAAAAAAAAAACTGAGGCTTGATTTTTGAAGATCCCTGATATTTAGTTTATGGTCAGTGACTCATATCATTCTGGCCACGAAGGGCCTCTATGATTTATTCACACACATGGATATCTGTAATTCATTTGCTGTTTACTTGCAAATGGAAATTTCAGTGTCTATTTTAGAGGATTTTGTCTTATTCTTTGAACTATAAATATTTATAGTCTTGTAAAACGTTTGAGACGATCACATATGTTTATTTCCAAAGTCTTTGTGACCCCGTGGACTGTCCATGAAATTTTCCAGTCAAGAGTACTGGAGTGGGTTGCCATTTACTTCTCCACGGGGTCTTCCCAACCCAGGAATCGAACCTATGTTTCCTGGATTGGCAGGCAGATTCTTTATCACTACACCACATACCAGCAAGCATTTACTATACCAGCTATGTTTCAGGAGCACAAAGAGCAAAACGAAACAATGAATAACTATATTAACTGACTTTATAAACATACCTTGGGTATAGTGTATGGCATTCCCAGCCTAGATATTTTGAATATGATCATAAGAAAGACACAGTGCTTGCAGGAATGTTCAACATCATTTAAGTGGGCCATAGTCAAATTGGGGCCAAATAAACCACCTTTGATGGCACAAGTGATAAAGAACCTGCCTGCCAATGCAGAAGATGCAAGAATGAGGGTTTGACCCCTGAGTCGGGCAGATACCCCTAGAGAAAGAAAATGGCAATCCACTCCAGTATTCTTGTCTGAAGAACCCCATGGACAGAGGAGCCTGGCAGGCTACAGTCCACAGCGTTGCAAAGATCAGACATGACTGAAGCGACTCAGCACAGCACAAACCACTTCTGTTGAGAGGAGCAGACAGAATTATTGAAAGGAGTAAAAAAGGAAAATCCCTTTGGTAGTTTTCTTAAGGATCAGATAGTTCCACAGATACTAGTGATGAAGAGAAAGAGGACCTTTAGTAATGATAGGAAATTACATGGTGGCTGCTGCACAAGAGTTAAAGGCAACCCACTGACTTTGAGATCCCAGGACAAATTTTGGAAGAAAATAAAGAGCTCTTCCCACTGCCAGATGGATCACAGTGTTACAGAGAATCATAACTTTTTCATTTCCACAAAAAGAGTCAGATATTCTTCTCTATCAAATTAGCCAACAGAAAAGATTACTGATGAGAAAGCATCTCTTTAAAACTTAGAGTAGGAGAATAACTCCAAAAGACATCCATTTTAATGGTGTAGATTATCAAATATACAAAATTTGCCAGTCTCCTAGTCAGAAAACCCCAAAGGATTCAAGCCGTGAAATGCAGTAGCTAAAGGCATCCCTTTATAATGTTATCTGATATTTCACATTCAATTTGAATATAACAAAAATGATATTGGCTGGCTCTGTTGTTTACTGACCCTAATGAACACAGAGAAAATGAGAGTAATTCCCAGTGACAGGTTAGCTAGGCTATAGAGACAACTTCTTTTCTATATTCTCTTCTTACAGATATTAACTCAAAAAGGCTCTCTGTAATTTTTATTTAGGTTCAAACAGCATCTCTGTTGTTGCTAATTATGATTGGCAGTCCTTAACGAAGGGAGCGCCAAGTCCTCTGAGTGCTGTCACATCTACTTGAGAATTTCCCATGCCAATTTAAAACCTGACAAGGTGCTTATATTCTTTCCTTTTATAACCAGAATTCTCCAGCACTAAAGGAAAAGGTGAACTTTGATACTTTCAGAAATTGTTTAAAGTCTATCATTATGGGTATGGGATATAAGTAATGTATGTGACCAGAAAACAATATCATGATTCTAAGATGTGAATCCATCAGTTTGTTTACATTCCCAGTCAATTCTTAAGCAATTATTCTATGAACTCGATCCATGCAATATCGCCTGGGTTTCATTTATTTTAATATTATCTCTTTATGATTTAAGCCAGAAAATTCTTTCTTTTTTTGAACTAGGCTTTTGAAGAGTTACAGGTAATTAAGGAACATGAAGCACAAATCAGATTTTTGCTTATAAAAACAAGAACTAGTGTGAACAGTATTTTCTTGACTGTTCTGAACTATTTATCACCTACTGTAATTAAAAGCATTTTAGTATTTAAAACAACAAAGGAGTTGTTTCTCAGAGACATTTAAAATAATTGAAAGGTGATTTCAAGATGTTCTGAGTTGGTTTTTCTTCTTTCCGAAAATGCCATAAGAAAATATATATTTTTTAATCCAAATTTAAATGATAATAAGCATGTGTCGTAGACTCTTTAAAGTATCACTGGCATCTTCATAGTACCTGGTGTTCTTACAGTACCATACAATACCCTTCAGCTTAAGCTTAAGGACAAAATGTACAGTGAGAAGAATATAGTCAATAATAATGTATTGTTTCTGTATGGTGATAGGTGGTAATTAGACATAATTACACGTAATCATGTGTGGTGATCATATTGAAATGTATAGAAATATCAAATCACTGTGTACCAGGAACTAGCATAGTGTTGTAGTTCAAAACAAACAAGCAAACTGATAGAAAAAGAGGTCAGATCGTGGTTACTAGAGATGGGAGGTGAGGGAGTTAAGGGAAAAGGAACTGGATGAAAGTAGCTAAAAAGTACAAATTTCTAGTTACAGTATACCTAAGTACTAGGTTCATTATGTACAACATGATACATATAATTAACACTGCTGAATATTATATATGAAAGTTGAGGGTGGAAATTCTAAGAGTTCTCATCACAAGCGAATTTTTAAAAATTTTTATCTATAAAAAATAATGGCTATTCACTAAACTTATTGTGGCAATCATGTCATGATGTATAGAAGATAAATCAGTATGCTTTACAGCATAAACTTTCAGTGCTGAGTCAATTATAGTTCAGTAAAGCTGAAAGGGGAATAAGCAGAGATGAGCGAGGGGAGAATAAGGTAGAGACTGCTGCTACTGCTCAGTCACTCCAGCTGTGTCTGACCCTGCGGCCTCATGGACTGCAAGCCACCAGGCTCCTCTGTCCATGGGGGTTTCCAGCAAGAACACTGCTATGGGTTGCTATGCCCTCTTCCAGGAGATCTTCCTGACTCAGGGACTGAGCCCGTGTCTCTTTGCAGGTGAATTCCTTACCACTGCGCCAACTGGGAATCCCAAAATAGGCAAAGACATCTCCAGAGATGAATTTCCTCCCAAGATGATTTGAGATTGATTAAAGTTGAAGGATTTGTATCAAAGGAGTACATGTGATAATAAAGACCATCAGTTTAGAATGTAAATTTGGAAACTCAATTTTTGTTTGAACTGAGTCCGTTTTCCCCTTCACCTGTGAATATGTAGTTAGAAATTTAATTATGATGGTCACATTTCTAAAACCATGGAAATCTTACCATAGCTTTTAAAAAAATAATATTTTGAAAAATAAGACTTTTACCACTTGCCCTAAGATGCATACTTGGAAGCCAACTATAACACATATAATGCTGAATTTAGAGCTCCTGTCTTCAGTTTGCACAACTGATGCAAACTGAAGTATCACATCCTGTGATACTTTTGTTAAGTACCCTTAAATGTGGCACAGCCTGTACTATAACTTTTCAGTATTATAAGGCAGCGAAGTTCCAATGCAAAATATAAAGTGAAAATTCACATCATATGATGGTTTTATAAAAGGCAGAGAAACCAGAGATCAAATTGCCAACATCCTCTGGATCATGGAAAAATCAAGAGAGTTCCAGAAAAACATCTATTTCTGCTTTATTGACTGTGCCAAAGCCTTTGACTGTGTGGATCACAATAAACTGTGGAAAATTCTGAAAGGGATGGGAATACCAGACCACCTGACCTGCCTCTTGAGAAACCTATATGCAGGTCAGGAAGCAACAGTTAGAACTGGACATGGAACAACAGACTGGTTCCAAATAGGAAAAGGAGTACGTCAAGGCTGTATATTGTCACCCTGCTTATTTAACTTATGTGCAGAGTACATCATGAGAAATTGCTGGGCTGAAAGAAGCACAAGCTGGAATCAAGATTGCTGGGAGAAATATCAAGAACCTCAGATATGCAGATGATACCACCCTTATGGCAGAAAGTGAAGAGAAACTAAAAAGCTTCTTGAGCTTCTTGAAGAAAGTGAAAGAGGAGAGTGAAAAAGTTGGCTTAAAGCTCAACATTCAGAAAACTAAGATCATGGCATCCGGTCCNGCTGGAATCAAGATTGCTGGGAGAAATATCAAGAACCTCAGATATGCAGATGATACCACCCTTATGGCAGAAAGTGAAGAGAAACTAAAAAGCTTCTTGAGCTTCTTGAAGAAAGTGAAAGAGGAGAGTGAAAAAGTTGGCTTAAAGCTCAACATTCAGAAAACTAAGATCATGGCATCCGGTCCCATCACTTCATGGAAAATAGTTGTGGAAACAGTGTCAGACTTTATTTTTTTTGGCTGCAAAATCACTGCAGATGGTGACTGCAGCCATGAAATTAAAAGACGCTTACACCTTGGAAGGAAAGTTATGACCAACCTAGATAGCATATTCAAAAGCAGAGACATTACTTTGCCAACAAAGGTCCATCTAGTCAAGGCTATGGTTTTTCCAGTAGTCATGTACGGATGTGAGAGTTGAACTGTGAATAAAGCTGAGTGCCAAAGAATTGATGCTTTTGAACTGTGGTGTTGGAGAAGACTCTTGAGAGTCCCTTGGATGGCAAGGAGTTCCAACCAGTCCATTCTAAAGGAGATCAGTCCTGGGTGTTCTTTGGAAAGAAGGATGCTAAAGCTGAAACTCCAGTACTTTGGCCACCTCATGCGAAGAGTTGACTCATTGGAAAAGACCCTGATGCTGGGAGGGATTGGGGGCAGGAGGAGAAGGGGATGACAAAGGATGGGTTGGCTGGATGGCATTGCCGACTCAATGGACATGAGTTTGAGTGAATTCCTGGAGCTGGTGATGGACAGGGAGGCCTGGCATGCTGCGATTCATGGGGTCACAAGTAGTAGGACACAACTGAGTGACTGAACTGAACTGTACTGATATATTAGTGTTTCTTATTTGTAAACTACATTTCTTAATGGCAGTTGCTTTTCTTGAATCAAGATGTAACAAAATATCAGTGCATGATCCACACTTCCACACTGTGGAAATGCAAAATTGCTCTTTGATTTGTGGGTGACCAAACTTTATAGAGTCTCTTTATATTTACAGCTCTGTTTCTCTGACTCCAACACTCCATTTGGAACAGCTGTACAGAAAACTTCAGTTCTGTCAGCTTCATTTTTTTTTTCTAGCAGTTAATAACATATCCATTGTTTAAACTCTGCTTTAGCATTTCTGAAAGGTGTATCTCCTGCCTTTACCATTTAAAATTATTGATTCTCTAAAAACAAAGTATATTAATGCATACATATGGAATCTAGAAAAATGGTACTTATGAAACTATTTGCAGAACGAGGATAGAACTGCAGATAGAGAGAACGAGATTGTAGACACAGAGGGAAGAAGTGGATGGGACCTATTGAAAGTAAGCATTGACATATACACACTACCGTGTGTGAAACAGATAGCTAGTGGGGAGCAGCTGTACAGCACAGGGAGCTCAGCTCAGTGTTCGGCGTTGACCTAGAAGGGTGGGACAGAGGGGGTGGGAGGAAGGCTCAAGAGGGAGGGGATATGTGTACATAGGGCTGATCCATGTACAGCAGAAACTAATACACCTTTGAAAAGCAACTGTACTCTAATCTTAGAAAATAAGAAATTAAAAATAAAATTGTTCATTCTCTAGAAAACATCTCCTTGGATACTAAGATAAGAATTATTTATCTAATCACAAGAGTGAATATGACAGCATAATGTCTGTCTTCATGGAGCTTTGAATGTATGAGAGAAATAAACCAGCAAATACACAACTCCATCATAAAGTCCTTATCACACTGAGGAAAGCACAATTCACAACTTCACATAGATGAAGTTAAGATGTGCTGCTATTTGGTGTATTACAATTAAGTCAAATTCATCCCAAGTCATGACCTATTAAAGAGAGAGACACAGACTAGGAACTCATATTCTTTTCGTCTAGTGACAATGAAAAAAATGAATTGGCACATTAATCACTTGATCTTTGTTTCTTGATCTATAAAAGAAAGTGTCAGATTATTATTTTTTTTAATTTTCAGTTATGAGATTGTATGGTTGTATAATACAAACATCATTTAAATCTACTCTTTTCATATATTTCTGTTTCACTAAAAGACAATTCCGTTTTAAATCCTCCATCTCTCCATTTACTAGCTGTGTGCCATTGGACAGATTTCTTGGCCCACTAGGTGCCTTAGTTCTGCAAATAACAATTACCTACTACATCAGATGTTTGAAAAATTAAGAGTTCATGTATATAAGACACTTAAAACTGTATGGAAGACATAAAATAAGCACTCAGCATTGTAATTATTATTTTCTCACTGTTTTTGCCATTCACAGCAAGAGAAGAAATCAGCCACGTTGTTTAATGCTTCGGATATTCATTATTACCGCACAGAAAATAAGCAGTAGTTCAAAGAAACATATTGTAATTAGTCATAAGGAAATACATTAAAAAGTCAGTCCAGCTAATGAAAATACTTATACTAAAATCATACAATAACAAATTCATAATAACTTTTTGTCATTCAACTAAACCTTAAAAGCTATAGGAACATTTTGTCCTATGTAAAATCATCATTACCATGTGTATGTGTAATAAACTATAGAATAATACCACCAAAGAAACAAAAAGTTAATGAAGTTTTTATTTAGGGTGCTTCCAGGTTATAACTGCAGTTCTTTGGGTTAAAAAAGACTAAATAAACTTTGGGGGGCTAAACTATAAAAATTGTAGACCTTCTAGAACTAGCATCCAAAAAAGATGTCCTCTTCATTATAGGGGACTGTAATACAAAAGTAGGAAGTCAAGAGATACCTGGAGTAACAGGCAAATTTGGCCTTGGAATACAAAACGAACTAAGTCAAAGGCTAACAGAGTTTNCTAGCATCCAAAAAAGATGTCCTCTTCATTATAGGGGACTGTAATACAAAAGTAGGAAGTCAAGAGATACCTGGAGTAACAGGCAAATTTGGCCTTGGAGTACAAAACGAACTAAGTCAAAGGCTAACAGAGTTTTGCTAAGAGAACACACTGGTCACCAAACACCCTCTTCCAACAACACAAGAGAAGACTCTACACATGGACATCACCAGAAGGTCAACACTGAAATCAGATTGATTACATTCTTTGCAGCCAAACATGGAGAAGCTCTATACAGTCAGCAAAAACAAGACCAGAAGCTGACTATGGCTCAGATCATGAACTCCTTATTGCCAAATTCAGACATAAATTGAAGAAAGTAGGGAAAACCACTTCACCATTCAGGTATTACCTAAATAAAATCCCTTACAATTACACAATTCAGCTCAGTCATTCAGTCACGTCTGACTCTTTGCAAACCCATTGGCTGCAGCATGCCAGAACTCCCTGTCCATCACCAAAGGAGTTTACTCAAACTCATGTCCGTTGAGTTGGTGATACTATCCAGCCATCTCTTCCTCTATCATCCCATTCTCCTCATGCCTTCAATCTTTCCCACCATCAAGGTCTTTTCAAATGAGTCAGTTCTTCACATCAGGTGGCCAAAGTATTGCAGTTTCAGCTTTAATCAGTCCTTCCATAGAATATTCAGGACTGATTTCCTTTAGGATCAACTGCTTAGGTCTCCCTGTAGTCCAAGGGACTCTCAAGAGTCTTCTCTGACACCACAGTTCAAAAGCATCAATTATTTGGCACTCAGCTTTCTTTATACTCCAGCTCTCACATCCACAGATGACTAATGGAACAACCATAGCCTTGACTAGACAGACCTTTGTTGGCAAAGTAATGTCTCTGCTTTTTAATATGCTGTCAAGGTTGGTCATAACTTTTTTTCCAAGGAGCAAGCATCTTTTAATTTCAAGGCTGCAATCACCATCTACAGTGATTTTTGAGCCCCCAAAAATGAAGTCTGTCACAGTTTCCATTGCTTCTCCATCTATTTGCCATGAAGTGATGGAGCAGATGCCATGATCTTAGTTTTCTGAATGTTGAATTTTAAGCCAACTTTTTCACTCTCCTCTTTCACTTTCATCAAGAGGCTCTTTAGTTCTTCACTTTCTCCCATAAGGGTGGTGTCATCTGCATATCTGAGGTTATTGATATTTCTCCTGGCAATCCTGATTCCAGCTTGTGCTTCCTCCAGTCCAGCATTTCTCATGATGTACTCTGCACATAAGTTAAATAAGCAGGGTGACAGTATAGAGCCTTGATGTCTATCTTGACTAGACAGACCTTTGTTGGCAAAGTAATGTCTCTGCTTTTTAATATGCTGTCAAGGTTGGTCATAACTTTTTTTCCAAGGAGCAAGCATCTTTTAATTTCAAGGCTGCAATCACCATCTACAGTGATTTTTGAGCCCCCAAAAATGAAGTCTGTCACAGTTTCCATTGCTTCTCCATCTATTTGCCATGAAGTGATGGAGCAGATGCCATGATCTTAGTTTTCTGAATGTTGAATTTTAAGCCAACTTTTTCACTCTCCTCTTTCACTTTCATCAAGAGGCTCTTTAGTTCTTCACTTTCTCCCATAAGGGTGGTGTCATCTGCATATCTGAGGTTATTGATATTTCTCCTGGCAATCCTGATTCCAGCTTGTGCTTCCTCCAGTCCAGCATTTCTCATGATGTACTCTGCACATAAGTTAAATAAGCAGGGTGACAGTATAGAGCCTTGATGTCCTCCTTTCCCAATTTGGAACCAGTCTGTTATTCCGCATCCATTTCTAACTGTTGCTTCCTGACCTGCATACGGATTTCTCAGGAGGCAGGTCAGGTGGTCTGGTATTCCCATCTGTTGAAGAATTTTTGACACTTTTTGCAATCCGCACAGTCAAAGGCTTTGGCATAGTTAATAAAGCAGAAGTAGATGTTTTCTGGAACTCTCTTGCTTTTTCAGTAATTCGTCAGATGTTGGCAATTTAATCTTTGATTCCTCTGCCTTCTCTAAAACCAGCTTGAACATTTGGAAGTTCATAGTTCACGTACTGTTGAAGCCTGCCTTGGAGAATTTTGAGCATTACTTTACTAGCATGTGAGATGAATGCAATTGTGTGGTAGTTTGAGCATTTTTGGAATTACCTTTCTTTGGGATTGAAATGAAAACTGAGCTTTTCCAGTCCTGTGGCCACTGCTGAGTTTTCCACATTTGTTGGCATATTGAGTGCAGCACTTTCACATCATCATTTTAGCATTTTCAATAGGTCAACTGTAATTCCATCACCTCCACTAGCTTTGTTCATAGTGATCCTTCCTAAGACCCATCTGTCTTCACATTCCAGGATGTCTGGCTTTAGGTGAGTAACCATCATGATTATCTGGGAGTGAAGATCTTTTTTGTATAGTTCTTCTTTGTTATGCTTGCCTGTTCTTAATATCTGCTGCTTCTGTTAGGTCCATACCATTTCTGTCCTTTATTGTGCCCATTTTTGCATGAAATGCTCCCTTGGTATCTCGGATTTTCTTGAAGAAATCTCTAGTCTTTCCATTCTATTGTTTTCCTCTATTTCTTTGCACTGATCACTGAGGAAGGCTTTCTTAGCTCTCCTTGATATTATTTGGAATGCAGCATTGAAATGGGTATATCTTTCCTTTTCTCCTTTGCCTTTCACTTCTCTTCTTTTCACAGTTATTTGTAAAGCCTCCTCAGAAAATCATTTTGCTTTTATGCATTTTTTTTTCTTGTGGATGGTCTTGATCCCTGCCTCCTATACAATGTCACAAACCTCTGTCCATAGTTCTTCAGGCACTCTGTCTATCAGATCTAATCCCTTGAATCTATTTCTCTCATCCACTGTATAATCGTAAGGGATTTGATTTAGGTCATATCTGAATGGTCTAGTGGTTTTCCCTACTGTCTATAATTTAAGTCTGAATTTAACAATAAGTAGTTCATGACCTGAGCCACAGTCAGCTCCCAGTCTTGTTTCTGCTGACTGTATAGAGCTTCTCCATCTTTGGCTGCAAAGAATATAATTTCAGTATTGACCATCTGGTGATGTCCATGTGTAGAGTTTTCTCTTTTGTTATTGGAAGAGGGTGTTTGCTATGACCAGTGAGTTCTCTTAGCAAAACTCTGTTAGCCTTTGCCCTGCTTCATTCTATAATCCGAGGCCAAATTTTCCTGTTATTCCAGGTGTTTCTTGACTTTCTACTTTTGCATTCCAGTCCCCTATAATGAAGGACGTCTTTTTGGGGTGTTAGTTCTAGAAGGCCTTGTAGGTCTTCATAGAACCATTCAGCTTCAGCTTCTTCAGCGTTACTGGTCAGGGCACAGACTTGGATTAGCATGATATTGAATGATTTTCCTTGGAAGTAAACAGAGATCACTCTATCATTTTTGAGATCGCATCCAAATAAAACTGCATTGTGGACTCTTTCGTTGACTATGATGGCTACTCCATTTCTTCTAAGGGATTCTTGTGCACAGTAGTAGATATAATGGCCATCTGAGTTAAATTCACCCATTCCAGTCCATTTTAATTTGCTGATCTCTAAAATGTTGACGTTCACTCTTGCCATCTCCTGTTTGACCACTTCCTATTTATCTTGATTCATGGAACTGACATTCCAGGTTCCTATGTAATATTGCTCTTTATGGCATCAGACCTTGGTTCCATCACCAGTCACATCCACAACTGGATGTTGTTTTTGTTTGGCTCCATCTCTTCATTCTTTCTGGAGTTGTTTCTCCACTGATCTCCAGTAGCATATTGGACACCTATGGACCTGGGGAGTTCATCTTTCTGTGTCTTATCTTTTTGCCTTTTCATACTGTTCATGAGGTTCTCAAGGCAAGAATGCTGAAGTGGTTTGCTATTCCCTTCTCCAGTGGACCACATTTTGTCAGACCTCTCCAACATGACCTGTCCGTCTTGGGTGGCCCTACATGGCATGGCTCATAGTTTCATTGAGTTAGACTAGGCTATGGTCCATGTGATCAGATTGGTTACTTTTCTGTGATTGTGGCTTTCATTCTCTATGCCCACTAATGGAGAAGGATAAGATGCTGTGGAAGCTTCCTGATGGAAGAGACTGACTGAGGAGGAAATTGGGTCTTGTTCTGATGGGTGGGGCCATGCTCAGTAAAACTTTAATCCAATTTTCTGTTGATGGAGCTAATGTTATCTCCCTGCTATTTACCTGGGGCCAAACTATGCAGCCCCTGGTGGCTCAGACAGTAAAGAGTCTGCCTGCAGTGCAGGACACCTGGGTTCAATCCCTGTGTCAGGAAGATTGTCTGGAGAAGGAAATGGCAACCCACTCCAGTATTCCTGCCTGGAGAATCCCATGGCCATGGACTCAAAGAGTCGGACACGACTGACTAACTTCACTTTCACTTTCACTTCAAACTATGGTGGAGGTAATGAAGATAATGGTGACCTTCTTCAAAAGATCCCATGCATGTATTGCTACACTCACTGCCCCCAACTCTGCAGCAGGCCACCACTGAACCACGCCTCCGATGGAGGCTCCTGGACACTCCCAGACAAGTCTGTATCAGTCTCTTGTGGGGTCACTGCTCCTTTCTCCTGGGTCCTGGTGCACACAAGGTTCTGTTTGTGTCCTCCAAGCGTCTATTTCCCAGTCCTGTGTAAGTTGTGGCAGCTCTATGGTGGGGCTAATGATGACCTTCTCCAAGAGGGTTTATGCCACACTCAAGTCTGCTGCACCCAGAGCCCTGTCCCTGTGGCAGTCCAGAAATAGATTCCAGGGATTACCACCACAAGAGAGACTCAAACAGTTCTATCTCAGTCCCTGTGGAGTCCCTGGGTCTTTGTGTGTACAAGGTTTGTTTGAGCCCTCTGAGCATCTCTGGCGGGAATAGGGTTTGACTCTAAACATGAATTAGCCCCTCCTACCATCCAATTCCAAAGAAAGGCAATGCCAAAGAATGCTCAAACTACCGCACAATTGCACTCATCTCACACGCTAGTAAAGTAATGCTCAAAATTCTCCAAGCCAGGCTTCAGCAATATGTGAACCGTGAACTCCCTGATGTTCAAGCTGGTTTTAGAACAGGCAGAGGAACCAGAGATCAAGTTGCCAACATCCGCTGGATCATGGAAAAAGCAAGAGAGTTCCAGAAAAACATCTATTTCTGCTTTATTGACTATGCCAAAGCCTTTGACTGTGTGGATCACAATAAACTGTGGAAAATTCTGAAAGAGATGGGAATACCAGACCACCTAACCTGCCTCTTGAGAAATCTGTATGCAGGTCAGGAAGCAACAGTTAGAACTGGACATGGAACAACAGACTGGTTCCAAATAGGAAAAGGAGTATGTCAAGGCTGTATATTGTCACCCTGCTTATTTAACTTATATGNATGCGATGTAATGTACTCCAGGAATGTAAATTGGTACAGCCACTGGAAAACAGTATAGGAGTTCCTCTAAAAATAGAAACATAACTACCATATCATCCAGCAATCCTACTTCTAGGTACATTTCCAAAGAAATTAAATCAGGATCCTGTAGAGATATCTGCACTTCCATGTTCATTGCAGCATTAGTCACAATAGGCAAGACATGGAAACAACCTGTGTCCATCAACAGATGGATAGAACAAATATATTTAAACACAGAGAAAAAGGAATATTATTCAGCTCTAAGAAAGAAGTCTTGGTGTTTGCCAACAACTTGGATGACATTGAGAGCTTTATGCTAAGTGGATAAGTCAGAGGGAGAAAGATACAATACTGAATGATGTCACTTGTATATGGTAGCTAAAAAAGACAAACTCAAGAGAAACAGAGAGTAGAATGGTAGTAACCAGCAGTTGGGGGTTAGGTGTAATGAGCAGATACTGGTCAAAGGCTACAAACTTCCAGTTATAAGATTAACAAGTTTGGGGCTCTAATGTAGGAGCATGGTGCTTATGCTCTACATTATATACTTGAATATTAGAAGACAGTAGCTCTTAGATTTTCTCAGTACAAAAACGATATGGTAACTATGTGACAGATAGATGGCAGCTAATGGTGATAATCATTTTACAATGAACAAATGTATCAAATGAAGATATTGTTCACCTTAAACTGGCACCATGTTACCTTGTCAATTACATCTCCATGAAGCTAGGGGGAAATGCCTCTGCACTTTGTTAAAAAATAACCAATATAAAATGTTAGAGATAAAGATAATAAGTAGATAATTTCAGGAGATATAAAAATTTAGAAAAGGCTCAAATAGAGATCTTACATGGACAGCACATCAGCTAAAATTAAATAAAAAGAATTACCGATTAACAGAAGATTGGATCCAACAAAAATAACTCATAAACATATAGACACATTAACAGTAATCATTTTAGACTAAGAACAGAGGAAAGAAAAACTGGGACAAAAA
>SJYX01003191.1:162775-179948 GCA_006410675.1 Oreotragus oreotragus
TAAAATAGATAGCCAATGGGAATTTGCTGTATGGCTCAGGAAACTCAAACAGGGGCTCTGTAGTAACCTAAAGGGGTGGGATGGAGGGGGGATGGGAGGGAGTTCCTAAAGGGAGGGGATATATGTATACCTATAACTGATTCATGTTGAGGTTTGACAGAAAACAGCAAAATTCTGTAAAGCAATTATCCTTCAATAAAAAATAATTTTAAAACGCAAACTTTGATTACAGATTATATCAGAGTTCAGTGCTAGTAGAAGGAAAATAAAACAGGATGATATGATAAATATGGATAGGTGGAGTGTGGTAGAAAATGGGAGAAACACTTTCGAAATGTGTTGCTTTATATTGGGTTGTCATTTGAGCTTTCACCTGAGCTACTAGAAAGAGTCAGCCATGTGGAGGTTTAGAGGAACAGATTCCTGACAGAGGGAATAGTAAAGATCAGTCTTTATTATTTGTAAAATGGGTCCAATTAATGGGAGAGAGAGAAAAAAAAGCGCTAATGGACAGGGGGATATTGTTATCAACAGCACAGAGTACTGTTAGGCCTGTTTGTCTATGTTGTTTCCGTATTATTACTTACTGCTTGTGACAGTGAGATGTACTACTGTAGCTTTAAAGAGATGGGTTTTTACTTGTTACTTTTTTAATGATTAAAAATGCCAATACTTTTTTGTTTTATATTTTGAGTAAGTAATGCAAAGAGTCAGACATGACTGAGCTACTGAAATGAACTAATGCTAGGACACAGAATTTAAGCAAACACAGTGAGATATGTTCTTTTTGCCCCACTCCCCACTAATTACCCCACAGGTACCCCAACTCCCCACTGAGGGGTAATTAGTGCCCAGCTGTGTGTTCTTGCAATATCTCTCCCATCCTCATTGTTTATTTCTTAAGCCTTCTCTTTTGATTTTTATTAAATGCTTAGGATTCTGTTTTGCCTATGTGTCAGTGGTAAGCTTCCTCAATAGCTTTTATTTCTAAAGGATGTTTTCCTACTCTTAAATTTGTAATAGTAGATTACTTTCCTTAAAACAGTCTTAGGAGAACTAGGGGTTACATGTGGGCAAAATAGTACAATGGTAACTGAACATCATTTTTCAAGTGCATAGAATTCACAGGTTAATTGCATATATGGATAAATTATTTTTTTAAAGAAACAGTATAAATGAATTGAAAAAAGAATCCCTGAATTAGGCATCCAATAATTTGAATTCTGGATATGTCTCTCTGCTTAACTAATGTCATGATATTACATATATCACCTAACTTCTGGTCTCATTTTCACATCTATTAAGTGGAAGAGGTAGTCTCTTCCCTTTTTAATAATTCTCTAATTTTAGCTGAAGACTGAAGTTTTACTCCACATGCTTATTTATGGAATTTCACTAACTCAGCATAGCCATGCAGTTATATTCCCACTGGAAAAATGAAAGGTTTAAATAAGAGTTCACAAATACATTTTTTGACATATCCAAGAGCAGCATTTACATTATATTTGCTCAAGTTTGATGACATGATAAATTGACTCATTTCATAGTATATTTGGTCATTCACATTACCTCATCTTATGTCATTTACAAAGCAGATGTTATGTAAATATCTATCAACCTTCTGACTATGGTTGCTAATTCATATAAAATAATCGTGTGAGACCATGAATTATTACCCCTTGTTGCCCCTTCTCCCTTTGCCTTCAGTCTTTCCCAGTATCAAGGTCTTTTCCAATGAGTCAGGTCTTGGCATCAAGTGGACAAAGTATTGGAGCTTCAGCTTCAGCAACAGTCCTTTCAATGAATATTCAGGACTGATTCTCTTTAGGATTGACTGTTTTGATATCCTTGCAGTCCAGGGGACTCTTAAGAATCGTCTCCAGTACCAGTTTAAAAGCATCAATTTTTTGGTGCTCGTGGTTAGATACCATCACTGACACAATGGACATGAATCTGAGCAAACTCCAGGAGATGGTGGAGGACAGAGGAGCCTGGCATGCTGCAGGCCATGGGGCTGCAAAGAGTGGGACACAACTTAGCACCTGAACAACAACAATGAATTATAAAGCCATGTCACTGATCTTTAGAAATAGCAGGGCGCTTATCCCTCAGAATGCAGCAGCTGGTAGAGTTACATGAGAGAAACGAAGCAGGTATTTAATTTTATCTGGGCCACTCTGTGGAGAACTGATGCTATGAAGTAACATAGAAAAAAGTTTCCTGTTTTAGTAGATGTGCTGCCAAAGTGAGCACAGAAAAAGCAGTTCCCGGATTCCAGAGAATAAGCAGTACTGATTCCAGAGATTGAAATGCCTGTTAAAATAATCACATCAAGTGCTCATTCGCTGTTTTAATAAGAATTAAGAATGTCCTCTGTGTGTTAGTTGTCTATTAGGGAGATACAGCTTCTGTATCTCTAGAGGAATATGTAAACCATTCAAATCATGCCAATAAAAGAGAAAAATACTAAAAACTAAGAAAAACAGAGATGCTTAGAGGGGAAAAGAAAAGATGGCTCCAGTTTGTAGAGAATCTGAAAATTCTTTATAAAGGATTCATGAAGGTGGCATTTGAGCTGGGCCTTGAAGGGTACAACATCACTTATGGTCTAAATATAGATAATTCGACTTTGAGGCAACAGTTCAGTTGGATGGATTTCCATGAATGGAAATGTAAAATGCAGTAGTTCTCTGGTCTATCTGTACATATAAGCCAAGAGTTCTTGGTAAAAGAGGAAGCAGTCCTACATTATTTACAGCCATGTGTTACAGGAATAAAAAATGTATGAGTTGCAAAAATTTGATGGCTAAGATTTCTCATCGCTGAAGCGAATTGGTTTCCAACCTGGATCCTATCAGACAGGGTGGTCACTTTGCATTTTTCCTCCTGCAGTGTTGCCCAGGCAACTATCTCCTCTGATGGAACATGCCATTAGGGCAGCACTTCCAAAAGGATTTTCTGCAGAACATGAGCTTCAAGATGCTCTGGAAGGAAAAAAGCAATTCCATAGACAAATAACTCAGGACAATAATAAAGACTATGTTCTGTAATCGACACTTACAATGCATATTTGTCTTAAAGTCTCTGCAAAGTCTCTCAGAGAGAAGCCTTTCTTCTCTCAAGAAGGAAACCTGTTTCATTTTGGTCAGTTTGGTGTTCTCCAACCCAATTTTATTAAAAGTATATTTTAAAATGCTTCTGTTGAGGTAAAATTTACATGCAGTGTGATCCACAAACCATAAGTATATAATTTAATCAATTTTAATAAATGCATTTGTGTAATCATCACCCAAACCATGATGCAGAATGTTCCTTTTATCTCCTCAAATTCTCTCTTACCCTGTTTAAGTCAATACTTATCTCCATTGAAAACTACTCTTCTGATTTCTGTCATTACAGATTGTTTTGCCTGTTCTTACATTTTATGTAGTAGAATCATACCATAGGAAATCTTTTGTTTCTACCTTATTTTTCTCAACATATAAGACAGCTTGTGTTTCAGAGATTTATTCACAATGTTGTATCTATTTATCATTTATTTTTATTGCTAGGGAAGTATTCCACTCTATGGATATACTACAGTTCATTCATTCTTCTATTGAACAATTTATTTGTCTTCAGGTTTAGAGATTATGAATAAGGTATTTTTGAATATTATTATGGGACTTTTGCGGGCTTATATTTTTATTTATGTTAGATAAATGTCTACAAAAGAACTTGGTAGGTGCATGTAAAACTTTTCATTAACTCTAGCAATGTATGAAAGGTGTTTCACATATCACCCACATTTGATATTGTTAGTCTCTTTCAGTTTATTGTTCTAGTGAATAAAATAAACTATACTTCCCTTAAATGTTAGAATTGAACAGTGAAACCACAGGGTCTTGGAATAATTTTTGTGGAAGATTTTTGGGGGGCAGGATAATTTAATTCATCATGAGAAGGTTTGTTTTGTGGTAATATATTCAATTTACTACTAAATAGTTTATTTGTCTCTTATCTTTCTTCCTTATTCACTTTGACAGCTTGTGTTTTAGAGAAATTTTTCCATTTCAAGGAATTTGTCACATTTATTAGCATGAAACTATATTTCATTAATATCTTTTTAAATTAAAAATTTTATCAAAATACAGTTAATTTACAATGTTATGTTTCAGGTATACAGCAAAAATGATTGAGTTATACATATAAAGAAAAGTTATATATATATTTATATACTTTTTAACATTCTCTTCTATTGTAGGCTCTTATAAGATATTGAGTAGAGTTTCCTGTGATATAGTTGGCTATTTTTTATATATAGTGTGGATAGTTACTTCCAAACTCTTAATTTATTCCTCCCTGTTGTTGTTGTTCAGTTGCTCAGTCATGTCTGACTCTTTGTGACCCCATGGGCTGCAGCACGCCAGCCTTCCCTGTCCCTCGCCACCTCCCAGGGCTTGCTCAAACTCATGTCCATTGAGTCGGTGATGCCATCGAGCCATCTCATCCTCTGTCTTTCCTAGCATCAGGGTATTTTTCAGTGAGTCAGCTCTTTGCATCAGGTGGCTAAAGTATTGGAGCTTCAGCATCAGTCCTTGCAGTGGATATTCAGGATTGATTTCCTTTAGGATTGACTGGCTTGATTGTCTTGCTGTCCAAGGGACTCTCAAGAGTCTCCTCCAAGACCGGAATTCAAAAGCATCAATTCTTTGGCACTCAATCTTTTTTATGATCCAGCTTTCACATCTATACATGACTACTGTAAAAACCATAGCTTTAAGTGGACATTTGTTGGTAAAGTGATGTCTCTGCTTTTTAATACGCTGGCTAGGTCTGTCATAGCTTTTCTTCCAAGAAGCAAGCATCTTTTAATTTTGTGGTTGCAGCCACCATCTGCAGTGATTTTGGAGCCCAAGAAAATAAAATATGTTACTGTTTCCATTGTTTCCCCATCTGTTTGCCATGAAATGGTGGGACCCAATGCCATGACCTTTGTTTTTTGAATGTTGAGTTTTAAGCCAGCTTTTTCACTCTCATCTTTCACCTTCATCAAAAGGCTCTTTAGTCTCCCACCTTTTGTAAGGCTGTATATCACCATCCTGCTTCTTTAACTTAAACGCAGAGTACATCATGAGAAATGCCAGGCTGGATGAAGCACAAGCTGGAATCAAGATTGCCAGTAGAAATATCAATAACCTCAGATATGCAGATGACAGCACCCTATGGCAGAAAGTGAAGAGGAACTAAAGAGCCTCGATGATGCTGAAAGAGAAGAGTAAAAAAACTGGCTAACAACTCAGCATTTAAGAAATGAAGATCATGGCATCCATCCCCATCACATATGCTGAACAGATGCAGAAAAAGTGGAAACAGTCACAGATTTTCTTTTCTTGAGCTCCAAAATCACTGTGGACAGTGATTGCAGCCACAAAATTAAAAGACACTTGCTCCTTGGAAGAGAAGCTATTATAAACCTAGACAGTGTATTAAAAAGCAGAGACATCACTTTACCAACAAAGGTCCATATAGTCAAAGCTATTAATTTCCCAGTAGTCATGTATGGATGTGAGAGTTGGACCTTAAAGAAAGCTGAGTGCCAAAGAACTGATGCTTTTGAATTGTGGTGCTGGCGAAGACTCTTGAGAGTTTCTTTGAACAGCCAGGAGATCAAATCAGTCAATCCTAAAGGAAACCAACCCTGAATATTCATTGGAAGGACTGATGCTGAAACTGAAGCTCCAATACTTTGGCCACTTGATCCAAAAAGCTGACTCATTATAAAAGACCGTGATGCTGGGGAAGATTGAGGGCAGGAGGAAAAGAGGTTGACAGATGATGAGATGGTTGGATGGCATCACTGAGTCAATGTACATGAGTTTGAGCAAACTCCAGGAGACAGTGAAGGAGAGGGAAGACTGGCGTGCTGCAGTCCATGGGGTCACAAAGAGTCAGACATGACTTAGCTACTGAACTACAACAATAAAAGAACTTCATATAGCACCTTTATAATTCAGTTCTGCTAGTGTTACATTTTCTCATTATTCGTATATTTGAAAGTGCTTTTTGTGTTATATTTGCTTTTGAAATGTATTTTTCTAGAACTAGAAATATAAGTTGAGATTTATTTAATATTCACACTTAAGAGCTCACCTCATTGTCTTCTGGCCTCCCTCATTTCTGATGTAAATTAAACTGTCATTTTTACTGTTCTCCTGAGCATAAGGTTTCACTTTTTTCTGGATTGTTTTGAGGTATTCTTTTTTTTTGTTTTAGAAATTTAACTATAAATATCCTTTGCTGAGCTTTTTGAATCTCTAAATTGGTATTTTCCACCAAACCTGAGAACCTTTTGGCCACTAATTAACATTAATTCAGTCTTATACTTTTATCTTGTTCTGGGACTTTATTATATATATTAAATGTATATATGCATATATACATATATAGATTGCTTGACACTGTTCATATAGGCCGTGGATATATGGCTTTCTTTGGTCCTTTAGTTACTTCAGCTTGAATAGTTTTTAATGTATCTGTGTTCAAGTTAACTAATCCTGTCTTCTGCTATCTCTGATTTGCTGATAATGCATCTAGTCACTCTTTCATTGCTAATACTGTAATATTAAGTTTTAGGATTTCTATTTAGTTCCTTTTTTAGGGTTTCCATTTCTCATCTATAATTTCCTATTCATTCCTTGAGTTTCATTATGCCACCTCACCCCCTGCCCATACCTTTAAAGTTATTCAATATATTTAAAATAATTTATGCTAAATCCATCAGTTGTATAATCTCAGTGTCTATGTGTCTATTTTTATGGATTTTTCTCTTGACATCCAGGTTTTCTACTTCTCGCATGTGTAGTTATTTTAATGGATACTGTGTATGATAACATATAGAGGCCCTCTATTCTGTTTTGTTGTTCTATCAAATGTTGATTTTTGTCTTAGTAGGCTGATCATCTTGAACTTGGGGCGCCTCAACTTTATTCTTTTATGGGGTATTTATTGCATTTTGTTATCAGGAAATTCTCTTAGTCTGGACCATAGTATTTAATCCTAGGTCTTGGGCCTTCTAGTGTTTCAGTGGAAAAGCTCTGATGGTTCAAATTCCAAGTGTTTCTCTGTAGCTGGGATCCAACTCTGTTTACCCTATGGTATGTGGAAACTAAAATATCCCCTAAATCTTTTTGAATTTCTAGCTGCTGCTTTCCACTGAACTTTTCATACTGTTTTCTGTACATATACAGTCCAGCCATCAGCCAAGGCCTGAAAACAGTTTATATGCCAACTTTATGGCTCCTCACTCTGGCATTTCTATTTTTTCTCAGGTTTCCCTCCTCATTTTCCAACCTCTTTGAAAGCCCTGAACTTTTTTTCCATAACATTTTAATTCAGAAAGACTGACTCTTCCTGCTTGAGGTTTAGATATCTTGATAGAGAGTGGCCTCCACAGAATAGAGGTATAAACATGGATTTGATCCTTTTGGTTCTAGTCTTTCCATGATCAAATCCATTTCAGTTTTTCTCCCCCTACTTTTGATAATTCTCCAGCACCTTTAAGTTATTATTGATGTTTTTATAAGATAATTTGTTTAGATTTTGTGACTTTTAACTAAAAAAGGGTCAGTCCTTTGAAAAATACACTGCTATTGTTAGAATCAGAATTACTAGTGGCGTGGGCTCCCTGGTGGCTCAGACAGTAATCTGCCTGCAATGCCCTGGGTCTGGAAGATCCCCTGGAGAAGGAAATGGCAACCCACTACAGTATTCTGACCTGGAAAATCCCATGGACAGAAGAGTCTGGCAGGCTAGAGTCCATGGGGTCACAAAGAGTCGGACATGACTGAGCAACTTCACTTTCTTTGATTTTTTAAGAAGTTACAATTGTCCTGTCATGTTTCATGAAATTAGTATTCCATGTTACATCATTTTTGCTTCTCTAGAACATGTATAAAAATTCAGTGTGTCCCATAGATATGAATTACTTATTTCATTCAGTAACATTTATTAAGCCTTGATACTGTAGTTGGCAATGTTTTAGGCATTCATGGAGGCAAAATAAAGGTAAAACTTAATCTCAGCCTTCAAAGATCTTATAGTCATTCAGTCACTCATCGAATAATGATTTAATGCCAGTGATAGTGAGAAGAATATTAAAAGATTTCGTTCAAAAAAACTGGGTGAAGAGTAAAGAGTGAAGCCAAAATTACTTAAATAACTATATGATTAAAGAAATTAAAGTTCTTTTAAATGTAGGAAAAGTCACTTTCTATGCATGCTGAGGATTGAAAGTATAGATTTAAAGTGAAGACTACAAAAAACTATTGAGAAAAGATATCTGAGCTGAGCCTGTAAGTTAATTAGGCAAAGAGAGGGGCAAAAAGGAAAACATTTATGTCAGAGGGAACAGTATAAACAAAGGCTCTGAGGGATCAGAGAGTAAATGAACTTTGAGAAATATTTATGAAGTAAAATGAACAGTTCATAGTGATGGATTTAATGTTAAGACTATATGAGGGAGAAGGAAAAGTCAAGGATGGTATTAGAGGTTTGGAGTTCCAAGCTATGAGATATTTATGGTGATATGGAGCTTCCCTGGTGGCTCAGATGGTAAAGAATCTGCTTGCAGTGCAGAAGACCCAGGTTTGATCCCTGGGCTGGGAAGATCCTCTGGAGAAGAACACGGCAACCCACTCCAGTATTCTTGCCTGGAGAATTCCATGGACAGAGGAGCTCCTATGGGCTACAGTCTATGGGGTCACAAACAGTCAGACAGACTGAGTGACTAACACACACACAGCAGTGATATGGCCTGCAGAAGCAGGACCTGGTTAATGAAAGGGTTAAAGGCACTGGTTTGAACATGGTGAGTCTGAGGTGCCTGGAAGACACCAGCTGACCATATTAACTAGCAAATAGGATGTTTGGTGCTGTGGCCATAAGTGGGTACTTCAGCCATTCTTCCTGCCTATTCTTCGACCAACCAGCAAGCTGGTATCCTTAGAACCCTGAAACTTTCTCTGATAACACTTCCATTTAACAAATTCGACCAGTCAGTATTTATTGAGCACTAGGTATATTCCAGGCATAATACAAATTGTTGAGGATATGATTTCAGACAAGACAGACAAGGAACTCCTTGTCTGGATGAAACAGGCAAAACCTATATAAACAAATGACTGAATAATAAAATTTCAGACAATTAGTACTCTGAGAAAAGTTAAACTAAGGTGATAGTATATTGGGTTGGAAAGATGTGCAACTTTGTACATAGTGGTCAAAGAAGCTTCTCTGACATTTTGTCTGCAACCTAAATGATGAGAGGAGTCATCTGAAGAATTCTGAGCAGGACATTTCTGGAGAAAGGAAACATCTAGAGAAAGATCCTGAGGTAGGAAGGAACTAATATTTTCTTGTGTGGCTGGATTTTGATCACTGAGAGGAAGAATGCTAAGGACCTGCTGATGTACTGATGTCTGCATAAAATGTCCTAATCAGACTAGCTTTCCAGATGATGGGTTTTATAAGCCTTTTGACACCTTGTACACAGGTTAACCTGCTAAATCAGAAAAATATTTAAATAGAGTAAGGAGTGTCAGGAATATCACTTTTTGAGTGTTTCCTTGAGACTGTAATAAAATCCATAAAATAAAGCATCTGTGGATTTTTTTTCTTTATTCTGAATCATCCACATGTCCTCATTTGTTTGAGGAAAGAAGAGACAAGATTGGAAAGTTTAAGCCTGGTATGCTGTTTTATGGGGCACGGAGATAGGCTTGGTTTGTATGATCGTGAATAATTTCCACTAAAATAGTCAAAGTGGGTCAGTGTCTAAGAATGGTGTAGACTAAGAGATAATAAAATATGTTATAAAGGAATATTTTTTTTGTCCTGTTATGTTACTCAGTGTGATTAAAAGAAATCCTCCTGACAGGAGCTGTCACATCCTCTCAACAGTGCTTAGTGACAGTTGAAGTTCCCAGTTTCCTTCCACATTGTTGTTTAGTTAATTTGGGGCTGGGTGTGGGGGATTTGACAAATCACATGTTTGCCAACTAAACAATGCACCAAATTCATGCTGCTTTCTCCCTCCACTCATAGTTTTCCAAGTGTCAGAATTTTCTGTGGAAAATGTTGGGACCTATTTGGAAAGCATAAATGTGCATGCAAATCAGAGTTGCAGGCTCGAATGTAGAGCTATTAGTGTCTAACAGGACCTGTTCAGGTTATTTATGCCCCAGTTACTCCTTGGAAACGAGAATAAATTCTGCAGAATTTTGTGGATGAGGACATAACAATAAACCTAGTCTAATAATTGTGAAACATATGTCCTCCTACAATTGTCATAAAAATCCTTTTTTCCCTAACTTGTCCTCAATGTATCCACTTAGGTTAATTTAGGTAAAGTCTGTCCAGGTACACTGAAGTAGAGAGGTGAGATAGATACACAGATATTTTAGAAATAGAAAATTGCTATTTTAAAAAAGCACCCATCTTGGCCTGGATATCTAGAGAGTCTTTAATTTTAAAATACCACTTATATTCATCAGAGAACTACCTACTTATTTTCTACTTTATTGGGAGATATATATATATATATATATATTTTTTTTTTGCTGTAAGTATTTTGGGGACTTGGGACATCTAGTCAAATCACCTAGGTCCCATAGGTTTTCATGGATCCCAGCAAATAAGCCCTAAGAAGATTCTAAAAGATCATCATGTTCCATAGTCTTTTTTTAGGCAAAATGCTGAAACAGTTGATTAAAGCTATTCTGTCAGCTGAGCTTCCCTAGTAGCTCAGATGGTAAAGAATCTGCCTACAATGCAGGAGACCTGGGTTCGATCCCTGGATCAGGAAGATCCCCTGGAAAAGGAAATGGCAACTCACTCCAGTATTCTTGCCTGGAGAATTTCTTGGACAGAGGAGTCTGGAAGAGTCCATGGGGTTGCAGAGTCGGACATGACTGAGTGACTCACACACACACACACACACACACACACACACACACATTCTGTCAGCTACTGGCAGAGGGAGGCTGAGTATTTCTAGCCCAATGCATTGTCATCTAACCTAGAAAAGAATAGCTCATCTGAATGTCATTTCCAGTTTGGGTTGGCTATTCAGATAGATTTGTGACTACACACCATGTCTGGGTGCAAGGGGCACTCTTTGTGACAGGTGCTTTGGCCACATTGGCTTAAACTCACTCTCCAGATCTTTCTCTTTAAATGCCCACATATGAGTCTATGGACAGTTGACTCTATGTGTAAGTCACCATTATGTATAAACATCTCAGCTTAATTTTCTCTAGCAAGAGTCCATCAATAGCAATCCTTTCAGACCACTTTGCATAATCCAACAATTTTATATTTCAATTTGTATGCTTATCACATATAGGTCCTAGATTAATAATATTTTCTCTGGGATTTTACCACAGTAGGGATTGCCATATGTAAGAAATTGTACAACCAGGCGCAATCTAAGTGTTGTCTCCATTTGTTGTTGTTCATTCACTAAGTTGCGTCTGACTCTTTGTGACCCCATGGACTGCAGCATGCCAGCCTCTCTGTCCCTCATTGTCTCCTGGAGTTTGCCCAAGTTCATGTCCATTGAGTCGCTGATGCCATCCAACCATTTCATCCTCTGTCATCCCCTTCTCCTCCTGCCTTCAATCTTTCCCAGCATCAGGGTCTTTTCCAATGAGTCAGCTCTTTGCATCAAGTGGACAAAGTATTGAAGCTTCAGCTTCAGCATTAGTCCTCCAATGAATATTCAGGGTTGTCTGCAAATACCATAATAGTTCAACTTTGGACAAATAAAAGACTTAAACTTGCTCCTAGGAACTGTTCCTCTCCTTTCTGTCTTTCTGTTGTAGTAGCCTGGTCATCTGATCCACTGTTCAATTCTTTGATTTTCATGCATTCAGCATTCAGCAGATATTTACTGGGTATTGCCATATATCTGTTAGTGTTTTACAAGCCAAGGACCCAAAGGTAGATAAAACAGATTCCTACTTCTCAGGGAGGGAGCTTACGTTCTAATGGGGGAGCAGAAAAGTAAAGCAAGATAATAGAATAAATGATTTAAAGGCCAAAATAATTGAACAAGTACGTAACTTCTTTCAGAGCATATCCTGGCATGGAGGAGTTGTTTAGAGCATGGCAAATTAATCACTTGCTAGAAATTAGAATCCAATAGCTGTAACGCATCTCCCGGATGCCAAAAGTCTAACCACATCATCACCAGAATCCAGAAACTTAAGAGAATGAGGGAAGAGAAAGCATTTCAATTCGGATATTGATAGAAGACTTCTCTTTGCATTTATTCCAAGGCAAATAGTTTTCCCTCCAGTTTTGTTTACATTTGGTATTTGTATCAAGTTCTTATTTTCTTCTGATAACCCATTAACTTAAAAGTAGCTCTTATGAAGTAATAGTGACTTTTCCATTATTGAGTATCTGTTTCAAAATCATTTAATCTTCCAAGCAGAATTTGTTGTGTAAAGCTTCACGCAGCCAAGAATAATTTATTTGCAAATGTAGCAGTAGCATACAATCAGCCAAATAAATCGAGTTTTTCCTCCAAATAATATTCTACTGAAAGTTTAAATGTTTCTAGTCTGTGTTTCATTAGAATTTGAATAGGTATGTGCAGCTACTCAAAATGTTCTCTGATAGTGAAATATTATTTGGGAAACAGAACCCTGTAAACATACAGCCTCCCTTCAGCATACCAACACATTCAAATGTCCTACTCAAGGATATTGTTTGAAAGGCAACACTTTAAATGAAAAAATATGGTTCAGATTGTGATTAGAGTACTGTGCACTAGGTAACTAATATGGCAAATATACATAAAAAGATAAAGGTACCTTCTCTTACAATAATTATGAAGACTTTCCTCTTCACTCTACTTCAGCAGTGTTTTTCAAAAAGGTTGTAATAAACATTAAAAGTTTAAGAGAAATTCTAAAGTGATTTATGAGGCCCTAAGCTCTGTCACATTATACTACCTGTTGTCTTTGTTCAGTTGCTAGGTCATGTCCAACTCTTTGTGACCCCACGGACTGTAGCATACAAGGCTCCTCTGTCCTCTACTAATCTGGAGTTTGCTCAAATTCATGTCTGAGTCAGTAATTCTATCCAACCACCTTATCCCCTGCCACCCTCTTCAGTCTTTCCCAGCATCGGGGTCTTTTCCAATGGGTTGGCTCTTCATATCAGGTGGCCAAAGTATTGGAGCTTCACCTTCAGCATCAGTTCTTCCAATGTATATTCAGGGCTGATTTCCTTTAGGATTGACTGGTTTGTTCTTGCAGTCCAAGGGACTCTCAAGAGTCTTCTCCAGCACCACAATTCAAAAGCATCACTTCCTCGGTGCTCAGCCTTCTCTATGGTCCAACTAACATCCATCCATGATTACTAGAAAAAGCACAGTTTTGACTATATGGACCTTTTGACTATATGGACCTCCAGCAAAATTATGTCTCTGCTTTTTAATACAATGTCTGAGTTTGTTATAGCTTTTCTTCCAAAGAGCAAGCATCTTTTAATTTTCTGGCTGAAGTCACTGTCTATAGTGATTATGGAAACCAAGAAAATAAAATCTGTCCAATGCTTCCCCTTTTCCCCCATCTGCTTGCCATGAAGGCATGGGACCTGATGCCATGATCTTAGTTTCTGAATGCTGAGTTTCAAGCCAGCGGTTTCACTGCTTCTTTCACCCTCATCAGGAGGCGCTTTAGTTCCTCTTCACTTTCTGTCATTAGAGTGATATCATCTGCATATCTGAGATGGTTGATATTTTTCCAGGCAATCTTGATTCCAGCTTGTGGTTCATCCAGCCCAGCATTTTACATGATGTACTCTGCATGTAGGTTAAATAAGCAGGGTGACAATATACAGCCTTGATGTACTCCTTTCCCAATTTTGAACCAGTCCATTGTTCCACGTCCAGTTCTAACTGTTGCTTCTTGACCTGTATATGTATCAGGAGACAGGTAAGGTGGTCTGGTATTTCCATCTTTTTAAGAATTCTCTGCAGTTTGTTGTGATCCACATAGTCAAATGCTTTAGTGTAGTCAGTGAAACTGAAGTTTTTCTGGAATTCCCTTGTTTTTTTTTTGTTTATGATCCAATGGATATTGGCCACTTGATGTCTGATTTTTCTTCCTTTTCTAAATCCAGCTTCTACATCTGGAAGTCCTTGGTTTCACATACTGTTGAGAACTAGCTTGAAGGATTTTGAGCATTACCTTGCTAGTATGTGAAATGAGAGCAACTGTGTAGTAGTTTGAACACTCTTTAGCATTGCCTTTCTTTGAGACTGAAATGAAAACTGACCTTTTCCAGTCCTATGGCCACTGCTGCATTTTCCAAATTTGCGGACATATTGAGTATGGCACTTTAACAGTGTCTTTCAGAATTTTAAATATCTCAGCTGCAATTCAGTCATTTCCACGAGCTGTGTAGTAATGCTTCCTAAGGTCCACTTGACTTCAGACTCCAGGATGTGTGGCTCTAGATGAGTGACCACAGCATTATGATAATCTGGATCATTAAGGCAGTTCTTGTATAATTCTTCTGTGTATCCTTGCCACCTCTTCTTAGTCTCTTCTGCTTCCGTTAGGTCCTGTTTCTGTCCTTTGTCATGTCCATACTTTCATGAGATGTTCCTTGATATCTCCAATTCCCTTGAAAAGATCTCTAGTCTTTCCCATTCAATTTTCCCCTCTATGTCTTTGCATTGTTCATTTAAGAAGGACTTCTTATCTCTCCATACTATTCTCTAGAACTCTGCATTAAGTTGGGTATATCTTTTCCTTTCCTTTTGCTTCTCTTCTTTCCTCTGATATTTATTAAGCCACTTCAGACAACCACTTTGCCTCCTTGCGTTTCTTTTCTTTGAGATGATTTTGGCCATGCCTTATGTACAATGTTTTAACAGATGTTAAACATTCCCACCTTGTTTACCCTTATTTCATCCACTAAACATATATTTATTAGGCACCTAAGGTATGGAAAGTTATGACCAACTTAGACAGCATATTAAAAAGCAGAGACATTACTTTGCCAACAAAGGTCTGTCTAGTCAAGGATATGGTTTTTCCTGTAGTCATGTATGGATGTGCGAGTTGGACTATAAAGAAAGCTGAGTGTTGAAGAATTGATGCTTTTGAACTGTGGTATTGGAGAGGACTCTTGAGAATCCCTTGGACTACAAGAAGATCCAACTAGTCCATCCTAAAAGAGATCAGTCCTGGGTGTTCATTGGAAGGACTGATGGTGAAGCTGAAACTCCAATACTTTGGCCACCTGATGTGAAGAGCTGACTCATTGGAAAAGACCCTGATGCTGGGAAAGATTGAGGGCAGAGGAGAAGGGGATGACAGAGAATGAGATGGTTAGATGGCATCACCGACTCAATGGACATGAGTTTGGGTAGGCCTGGAGTGCTGCATTTTATGGGGTCGCAAAGAGTCAGACACGACTGAGTGACTGAACTGAACTGAAGGTGTGCATAGCAGCCTACTGGGGCACTGGGAACAGTAATGCCTGAGAGAGACACTGGCCACAGGTGTGGAAGCTGTATTCCAGTGAGGACGCTGCTCATTGCAACTATAGTAGCTGTTTCATCATGATGGTGTTGAGCTCTATGCATGAGAGCTATACGGTGCTCTGGTCCACATAACAGGGGGCCTGGCAGAATCTGGGGTCCCATGAGTTCCCCAAGCAGCTAAACTTTCAACTGAATTCTCAGGCACAGTTTGAAATTTTCTAGATGAAAAACGGGGGGAGGACGGTGAGTGAGGAGATTGCTTTCCTGGCAGAAGGGCAGCGTGAATGAAGTTTCTAGAAACAGAATGAAGGCTAGTCAGTGTAATCTAGAGCTCAGAGAAGGTGAGATGTGGTTCCAGTAGGACCCATAACAGTGTTAGATCATGAGGAGCCTTGTGGGTCACCTTAAGGTGCAGGAATAAAGAAGCCAAAGCCTTTAAGGGCTGGAGGAAGCATGGGGAACCCATGACAAGATCTCCAAACTGCATTTTAGAAAATAGCCCTCTGGCTGTTGTGTGATTGGATCAAAGGAAAATCCCTCTGGCACCTTTTACATACCAGTCTGTGTTCTTGAGGCATCCTAAACAGAAGATTAAATAGGTAAAGTCTGAACAGGGACCTGTGCTGTGTCCCAGGCTCTTGTCAGCTATTCTAAGGGGCTCAGCAGTTGGCAGAAGACACCCATTGGGAGAGGTATCCCCCGGGAATCATCATGGAAATGATATTATTTGCTCACTGGTTTAGATTGCCACTCATGCTCCAGTCTTGCCATTATCTGCTTTTGTTTGGAAAGCCCTTAGAATTGCTTTTATAACATAGTAAACCAATATGCCTTAATGTTCCTGTTTTTCCTTCTGCTGCTGCTGCTAAGTCGCTTCAGTCGTGTCCAACTCTGTGCGACCCCATAGATGGGAGCCCACCAGGCTCCATCGTCCCTGGGATTCTCCAGGCAAGAACACTGGAGTGGGTTTAGCAATTGCTAATATGTTCTCTCTGCTGCACAGCCAGCCTCCAACATTAAAGACATTCTCTGGACAGTGGATGCATAATTGGGTACTAGGTAACTGATCTAGGTTGCTTCTCTGTACTGTATTGAAGAATTGATGCTTTTGAATTGTGTTGGAGAAGACTCTTGAGAGCCCCTTGGACTGCAGGGAGATCCAACCAGTCCATCCTAAAGGAAATCAGTTCTGAATATTCATTGGAAAAACTGATGCTGAAGCTGAAGCGCCAATACTTTGGCCACCTGATGCGAAGAAATGACTCATTGGAAAAGACCCTGATGTTGGGAAAGATTGATGGCAGGAGGAAAAAGGGAACAACAGAGGATGAGATGGCTGGATGGCATTACTGACTCAATGGACATGAGTTTGAATAAACTCTGGGAGTTGGTGATGGACAGGGAGGTCTGGCGTGCTGCAGTACATGGGGTCACAGAGAGACACAACTGAGCGAATGAACTAAGCTGTCGAGTGCAGCTCTCACTCTGGGCTGCTTTCATTGCCGTATGCTACTCTAAACTTTAGCTAAGGTATATTTAAGGATGCACATTTATCCCTCAGGCTTTAATTATGGGCAAAACTTTACCTAAACAAACTATTTGTTGCAAGTTGATTACTGCTACTGCTGA
>SJYX01003191.1:186715-301908 GCA_006410675.1 Oreotragus oreotragus
GACACTGGCCACAGGTGTGGAAGCTGTATTCCAGTGAGGACGCTGCTCATTGCAACTATAGTAGCTGTTTCATCATGATGGTGTTGAGCTCTATGCATGAGAGCTATACGGTGCTCTGGTCCACATAACAGGGGGCCTGGCAGAATCTGGGGTCCCATGAGTTCCCCAAGCAGCTAAACTTTCAACTGAATTCTCAGGCACAGTTTGAAATTTTCTAGATGAAAAACGGGGGGAGGACGGTGAGTGAGGAGATTGCTTTCCTGGCAGAAGGGCAGCGTGAATGAAGTTTCTAGAAACAGAATGAAGGCTAGTCAGTGTAATCTAGAGCTCAGAGAAGGTGAGATGTGGTTCCAGTAGGACCCATAACAGTGTTAGATCATGAGGAGCCTTGTGGGTCACCTTAAGGTGCAGGAATAAAGAAGCCAAAGCCTTTAAGGGCTGGAGGAAGCATGGGGAACCCGTGACAGGATCTCCAAACTGCATTTTAGAAAATAGCCCTCTGGCTGTTGTGTGATTGGATCAAAGGAAAATCCCTCTGGCACCTTTTACATACCAGTCTGTGTTCTTGAGGCATCCTAAACAGAAGATTAAATAGGTAAAGTCTGAACAGGGACCTGTGCTGTGTGAACCCGTGACAGGATCTCCAAACTGCATTTTAGAAAATAGCCCTCTGGCTGTTGTGTGATTGGATCAAAGGAAAATCCCTCTGGCACCTTTTACATACCAGTCTGTGTTCTTGAGGCATCCTAAACAGAAGATTAAATAGATAAAGTCTAAACAGGGACCTGTGCTGTGTCCCAGGCTCTTGTCAGCTATTCTAAGGGGCTCAGCAGTTGGCAGAAGACACCCATTGGGAGAGGTATCTCCGGGAATCATCATGGAAATGATATTATTTGCTCACTGGTTTAGATTGCCACTCACGCTCCAGTCTTGCCATTATCTGCTTTTGTTTGGAAAGCCCTTAGAACTGCTTTTATAACATAGTAAACCAATATGCCTTAATGTTCCTGTTTTTCCTTCTGCTGCTGCTGCTAAGTCGCTTCAGTCGTGTCCAACTCTGTGCGACCCCATAGATGGGAGCCCACCAGGCTCCATCGTCCCTGGGATTCTCCAGGCAAGAACACTGGAGTGGGTTTAGCAATTGCTAATATGTTCTCTCTGCTGCACAGCCAGCCTCCAACATTAAAGACATTCTCTGGACAGTGGATGCATAATTGGGTACTAGGTAACTGATCTAGGTTGCTTCTCTGTACTGTATTGAAGAATTGATGCTTTTGAATTGTGTTGGAGAAGACTCTTGAGAGCCCCTTGGACTGCAGGGAGATCCAACCAGTCCATCCTAAAGGAAATCAGTTCTGAATATTCATTGGAAAAACTGATGCTGAAGCTGAAGCGCCAATACTTTGGCCACCTGATGCGAAGAAATGACTCATTGGAAAAGACCCTGATGTTGGGAAAGATTGATGGCAGGAGGAAAAAGGGAACAACAGAGGATGAGATGGCTGGATGGCATTACTGACTCAATGGACATGAGTTTGAATAAACTCTGGGAGTTGGTGATGGACAGGGAGGTCTGGCGTGCTGCAGTACATGGGGTCACAGAGAGACACAACTGAGCGAATGAACTAAGCTGTCGAGTGCAGCTCTCACTCTGGGCTGCTTTCATTGCCGTATGCTACTCTAAACTTTAGCTAAGGTATATTTAAGGATGCACATTTATCACTCAGGCTTTAATTATGGGCAAAACTTTACTTAAACAAACTATTTGTTGCAAGTTGATTACTGCTACTGCTGAGTTGCTTCCTTGGTGTCCAACTCTCTGCAGCCCCCCGAACTGTAGCCATTTGCTACCCCACCCCCACCCCACCAGGCTCCTCTGTCCCGGGGATTCTCCAGGCAAGAATACTGGAGTAGGTTGCCATTTCCTTCTCCAAACTTGATTACTGGACCAAGCTAATTGGGATTCTTGATTCCAGTTCCCACCTCCTCTGATGAATCTAACAAAAATAGAATGGGCTGACCTTGGACAGAATCATAAAATCTGGTGAACTCATGAGCCCTTTCTAAGCCTTTCTCCTTTCTTCCATTTTTTTCCCCTCCTGAAAAGATCCTCAGCCCCAGGTTTCATGGACTGCTAACTTCCTTCCTTCTTCTCCCCAAACTTCCTTGTCGTGGGTCTCATCTCTCAGTCTCTACATTGCAGGAAGATTAAACAATATATTGTTTGGCATGAAGGTGTCAAGAGCTGATTATAATTTATAATGCCACCTTCTCAAGAAAACATTTACATTTTTTAAAATGAGCTTTTAGAGTTTTAACAGAACTTTGAGTACTATGGTAATACCAAATACACTGGCATGAACATAAGGAAGGTAACCTCCAACTAAAATAAATAAATTTACATTTAAAAAAAAACTAAAAAAAAAGAAGAGATGTTTCCAATGTCCTTCATGTAAGAGCACCATGGAACATTTGGGTAGTATTTTAACTTTTACAAAGTATTTTTACCTTAGTATTTAATCCTTTTAGCAACCTTATAGGTGGGTAAACGAGAGGACTGAAGTAAAAATATCTACTTGATTCCATCCACAAGACATAACAATAAGATACAGATACTATCATATTTTGATGGAATTTAGACTACAATGAGTATTATGCATTCAGTTCAGTCAGTTCAGTTCAGTCACTCGGTCGTGTCCAACTCTTTGCGACACCATGAATCGTGGCATACCAGGTCTCCCTGTCCATCACCAACTCCTGGAGTTTACCCAAACTCATATCCATCGAGTCGGTGATGCCATCCAGCCATCTCATCCTCTATTGTCCCCTTCTCCTCCTGCCCCCAATCCCTCCCAGCATCAGGGTCTTTTCCAATGAGTCAACTCTTCGCATCAGGTGGCCCAAGTATTGGAGTTTCAGCTTCAGCCTCAGTCCTTCCAATGAACATTCAGGACATTCCTTTAGGATGGACTGGTTGGATCTCCTTGCAGTCCAAGGGACTCACGAGAGTCTTCTCCAACACCACAGTTCAAAAGCATCAATTCTTCGGCGCTCAGCCTTCTTCACAGTCCAACTCTCACATCCATACATGACCACAGGAAAAACCATAGCCTTGACTAGACGGAACTTTGTTGGCAAAGTAATGTCTCTGCTTTTTAGTATGCTATCTAGTTTGGTCATTAAGGATGTCATATTGATTTACTTATATGCCAGATCTTACAACAAAAAGACACATGGAACAAAACTAGTATAATAGCATCATAAAGAGAAATCATAAGCTAGAAAAAGAGGTGGAGATGAGCTAATTCAAAGAACTAGGATTAGGTTTATTATGATGTGCTTGAGTGCATGCATGCTAAGTTGCTTTTGTTGTGTCCAACTCTTTGAAACCCTATGGACTGTAGCCCGCCAGGCTTCTCTGCCCATGGGATTCTCCAGGGAAAAATACTGGAGTGGGTTGCCATGCCCTCCTCCAAGGAATCTTCTGACCCAAGGATCAAACCCATGTGTCTTAGGTCTTCTGCATTGGCAGGCAGTTTCTTTACCACTAGCGCACCTAGGAAACCCATTATTATGATGATGAAGTATAAAATAGTATTACTGGCTTCCTGGAAGCCAAGTCACAAAGGGAAAGGTGATGGATCTGTTAGTCTTATAGTCAGGAGGAATAGATGTTGCTAAGGGGTAGCAAAAATTTTTATTTCCTTGGCATTCAGATTTGGAAAGGCCTCTCATGCATTGTTTTATGGAATGTAGACTGAATGATATGAAATGGGCAGTTGCCTCAGTAGCTGTTATTTTACACATCCGCATAATTGGATATTAGGTATCTCCATTCTGGATTCCTGGGGAAGGCAATGGCACCCCACCCCAGTACTCTTGCCTGGAAAATCGAATGGATGGAGTAGCCTGGTGGGCTGCAGTCCATGGAGTCACTAACAGTCGGACAGACTGAGCGACTTCACTTTCACTTTTCTCTTTCATGCATTGGAGAAGGAAATGGCAACCCACTCCAGTATTCTTGCCTGGAGAATCCCAGGGATGGGGGAGCCTGGTGGGCTGCCGTCTATGGGGTCACACAGAGTTGGACATGACTGAAGTGACTTAGCAGCAGCAGCAGCAGCATTCTGGATTCCAGCTGAGGACACTTTAAGGATTTGTTCCTAGGCCATCGAGCTGGAGGCTTAGTGCATCCTCTTTACATCTCTGTGAGAGACCTCATCTGATGCTCTGTGCTGGTCACAGTCCTTCCTCCCTGCTCTTCAGTCTGTCGCTCTGATCCTTGTCTTTTCTCCTGCTCTGTGTGTGCGCTCAGTCTGGTCACTCCCTGAGAGGAGCCGGGACGGACCTCCTCCTGCCAGCTTTGCAGGCCGCCCATGTGACAGGGCTGACATGCTCTTGAAATTGAAGCCATCTTCGGGGGCTCTTTTCCCTCTTGGTGTCATGTCATCTTTATTTTTATCTTAGTTTTGACTTCCCTGTTGTGTGGCTTGCTTTTAAGAGAGAGGGCATCCCACTGGAGTGTGGATGGGCCTCTAGTGATACAGTTCTTTCAGTGTTACTGGTCCTTCCAGCACCTCCAGAAGCTCCAAGTTTCATCTACCTTAACACATCTGACTTCTTTCTCACTGACAGCCATTCCCACAGTAGTTCTTTTTATTTTCTAGCTCTGCCTCAGTGTATCTAATATGTCCATATGAGAAGCCTCAACATGCTTAAAGTTTATTCTCATGAGGTGCTTTTGGATCAAGAGAAGCAGGGGATGTGACTTGCTAACAGGTGTTACATAATTCTACATACCAGCTACCTGAACCTCAGTTCCACCCCAGCTAGGATATCACTGCATAATGAAGCAGAAGTGGATTTCAAATATTCTATTGTAGCAACCTCTGATAACAGTCTTTAAAGAGCAATTCAGTGAGGAGTGTTCTATGAGGCTAATGTGGTACAAGTTACATGGCTTTCTAGCTTTTTAACATGATCCAAGGGATGACTTTTAATAGAATGAGTGGATAGTTTAAAACCATGCTTACTTTTATGAGATTGGAAAGATCAATTCTGCATCTTCTTTCTACTACCTGCTTGTAATTGATGTTGTGCTAACCATGGAAGAGCAAAAAAAGCACCCTTTTGTTTCCTTGTTAAAATTCATTGTGGTCATTTTGTTGAGAAATTCTAAACAGTGTCTTTCTTAATGGTGGTCTCATTTCCTGCAGCCTTGCTCCTGATTGAATGTGGAACATCTGAGGACAGGGGGAGATTAATGGAGGATGGCCGCTGTTCGCTCTTAGTGGGCAGCTGTGATGGATTGAATGCCACTGGCTGCACTGCACTAGGTTTTCTGGCAAATCCTGTTTCTGACAATACACTGTCCAGAGTATTGATTACGCTAACCTCTAGTTGTAAATTCATGTCTGGAGTGAAGACTTGCAATAAGGCCCATTTGTCAAGCACAGGCTTAATCAAAGATTATAATTGGCATTAATGAGTCCTCAGTAAAAGAACAGGATTTGGAATGCCAGTTGAAGATTGGCCCAGCTCAGTACGTGCATCCGTTATCACCATCTGGAAGAGAAGCTGACAGCTGTGCAGGGAATTAGGGGAGTTGCTGCTAGGTTAGTTCCCTTCTTGATAGGCAGGTGTCCACAGTCCTCATTATGAATTATGTCTGGACTGAGTGAATGACCTTTTGGCAAGGCTCCATACTATCATCCCTTAATCTTCTCTTGGGGGAAATCTATTCAAAGGGTAATTTAAAAACTTACCGAGAGGAAGCAGAGGGACACTTTAAACTTAATTTTGGAAACTTGGTTTTGTCAGTCACAATTTTGCAGACATTTTGCAAGGATATTTGAGAAGCAAAATCAAGACCTCTCTCTACCGCTTCTCTACCCAAGGATCAACGTCAAAAAGCACTGAAAGACTCTTTTCCCTCTCATGGGATTCCGTCTTTTCGGCACCATCTGTGTTTTAGTTCCACTACATTAATGAGGTGACATCTTGCTTCTTTGGCTCCATCTTCTCTTTTTTGGGTCAGATTCCTATCCACGGGGCTAGGATTAAAGTGGACTGGCAGCCGCTTCCACCTGGAAAGACTCTGTCCTATCTTTCTCTGGCTCCCTTGATCCTGTTTCCCACTGCCCTCCTCCCCCCGCCCCTGCCATACACACATACACACACATACACAATGAATGAGAGATAAGACAGTTGATCTTTGCTATCTCTGCAGGAAGTACCTTTCGCCTAGTCACACTATTGCGGAAGGGCCAGCTGGAGCACAGTTGTTTATGTGCTAAGTGTGTCTGACTCTGTGACCCCATGGACCACAGCATGCCAGGCTTCTCTGTTCCTTACTATCTCCTGGAGCTTTCTAAAACTCATGTCCATTGATTCGATGATGCCATCCAACCATCTCATCCTCTGTCACCCCCTTCTCCTCCTGCCCTCAATCTTTCACAGCATTAGGGTCTTTTGCAGTGAGTTGGCTCTTTGCATCAGGTGGACAAAGTACTGGAGCTTCAGCATAAGTCTTTCCAGTGAACATTCAGGACTGATTTCCTTTACGATTGACTGGTTTGATCTCCTTGTAATCCAAGGGACTCTCAAGAGTCTTCTCCAGCACCATAGTTTGAAAACATCCATTCTTTGGTGCTCAGCCTTCTTTACGGTCCAACTCTCACATCCATACATGACTACTGGAAAAACCATAGCTTTGACTAGATGGTCCTTTGTAGGCAGAATAATGCCTCTGCTTTTAAATACACTGTCTACATAGCTTTTCTTCCAAGGAGCAAGCCTCTTTTGATTTCATGAGCACAGTGAGCCTCAGGAAAAAGGAAATCTTGGATGTCTCAAGCTGTCCTCCTACCTTCACAGAATCTAGTATAGCGTACAAGGGCAAAGGGCCAAAACCCAAGCCCATGGTCAAATTCTAGTTTGCTTGGCCTTGTCTCTGTGCATACATTCCCCTTTATGAACATCTTCCATTTTGTGTCCTAATTATCAATCTTTATAACCCTAACACTCTGGAATCTCACAGAAACAGAAGGCTTCATTATGAATATTGGCTACATTCTAAAAACCTGCCAAATGTTCTCTGATTTCTTAATCCCCACTTCATTATATTTCCTTGGCTTTGTGATTCTGAGGGATTATTACTTTTCACACTTAATATAAAATCACTCTCTTCCTTGAAATAAGGTCTCTGCAGAAGATGTAGTTCTTAAGGCCAAAGGAGATTGTTCCATTATTAAATCCCCAGACATTTTATGGTTCATTATAAGGTTAAGGAAATGGCAACCCACTCCAGTATTCTTGCCTGGAGAATCCCAGGGATGGGGGAGCCTGGTGGGCTGCCGTCTATGGGGTCACACAGAGTTGGACATGACTGAAGTGACTTAGCAGCAGCAGCAGCAGCATTCTGGATTCCAGCTGAGGACACTTTAAGGATTTGTTCCTAGGCCATCGAGCTGGAGGCTTAGTGCATCCTCTTTACATCTCTGTGAGAGACCTCATCTGATGCTCTGTGCTGGTCACAGTCCTTCCTCCCTGCTCTTCAGTCTGTCGCTCTGATCCTTGTCTTTTCTCCTGCTCTGTGTGTGCGCTCAGTCTGGTCACTCCCTGAGAGGAGCCGGGACGGACCTCCTCCTGCCAGCTTTGCAGGCCGCCCATGTGACAGGGCTGACGTGCTCTTGAAATTGAAGCCATCTTCGGGGGCTCTTTTCCCTCTTGGTGTCATGTCATCTTTATTTTTATCTTAGTTTTGACTTCCCTGTTGTGTGGCTTGCTTTTAAGAGAGAGGGCATCCCACTGGAGTGTGGATGGGCCTCTAGTGATACAGTTCTTTCAGTGTTACTGGTCCTTCCAGCACCTCCAGAAGCTCCAAGTTTCATCTACCTTAACACATCTGACTTCTTTCTCACTGACAGCCATTCCCACAGTAGTTCTTTTTATTTTCTAGCTCTGCCTCAGTGTATCTAATATGTCCATATGAGAAGCCTCAACATGCTTAAAGTTTATTCTCATGAGGTGCTTTTGGATCAAGAGAAGCAGGGGATGTGACTTGCTAACAGGTGTTACATAATTCTACATACCAGCTACCTGAACCTCAGTTCCACCCCAGCTAGGATATCACTGCAAAATGAAGCAGAAGTGGATTTCAAATATTCTATTGTAGCAACCTCTGATAACAGTCTTTAAAGAGCAATTCAGTGAGGAGTGTTCTATGAGGCTAATGTGGTACAAGTTACATGGCTTTCTAGCTTTTTAACATGATCCAAGGGATGACTTTTAATAGAATGAGTGGATAGTTTAAAACCATGCTTACTTTTATGAGATTGGAAAGATCAATTCTGCATCTTCTTTCTACTACCTGCTTGTAATTGATGTTGTGCTAACCATGGAAGAGCAAAAAAAGCACCCTTTTGTTTCCTTGTTAAAATTCATTGTGGTCATTTTGTTGAGAAATTCTAAACAGTGTCTTTCTTAATGGTGGTCTCATTTCCTGCAGCCTTGCTCCTGATTGAATGTGGAACATCTGAGGACAGGGGGAGATTAATGGAGGATGGCCGCTGTTCGCTCTTAGTGGGCAGCTGTGATGGATTGAATGCCACTGGCTGCACTGCACTAGGTTTTCTGGCAAATCCTGTTTCTGACAATACACTGTCCAGAGTATTGATTACGCTAACCTCTAGTTGTAAATTCATGTCTGAAGTGAAGACTTGCAATAAGGCCCATTTGTCAAGCACAGGCTTAATCAAAGATTATAATTGGCATTAATGAGTCCTCAGTAAAAGAACAGGATTTGGAATGCCAGTTGAAGATTGGCCCAGCTCAGTACGTGCATCCGTTATCACCATCTGGAAGAGAAGCTGACAGCTGTGCAGGGAATTAGGGGAGTTGCTGCTAGGTTAGTTCCCTTCTTGATAGGCAGGTGTCCACAGTCCTCATTATGAATTATGTCTGGACTGAGTGAATGACCTTTTGGCAAGGCTCCATACTATCATCCCTTAATCTTCTCTTGGGGGAAATCTATTCAAAGGGTAATTTAAAAACTTACCGAGAGGAAGCAGAGGGACACTTTAAACTTAATTTTGGAAACTTGGTTTTGTCAGTCACAATTTTGCAGACATTTTGCAAGGATATTTGAGAAGCAAAATCAAGACCTCTCTCTACCGCTTCTCTACCCAAGGATCAACGTCAAAAAGCACTGAAAGACTCTTTTCCCTCTCATGGGATTCCGTCTTTTCGGCACCATCTGTGTTTTAGTTCCACTACATTAATGAGGTGACATCTTGCTTCTTTGGCTCCATCTTCTCTTTTTTGGGTCAGATTCCTATCCACGGGGCTAGGATTAAAGTGGACTGGCAGCCGCTTCCACCTGGAAAGACTCTGTCCTATCTTTCTCTGGCTCCCTTGATCCTGTTTCCCACTGCCCTCCTCCCCCCGCCCCTGCCATACACACATACACACACATACACAATGAATGAGAGATAAGACAGTTGATCTTTGCTATCTCTGCAGGAAGTACCTTTCGCCTAGTCACACTATTGCGGAAGGGCCAGCTGGAGCACAGTTGTTTATGTGCTAAGTGTGTCTGACTCTGTGACCCCATGGACCACAGCATGCCAGGCTTCTCTGTTCCTTACTATCTCCTGGAGCTTTCTAAAACTCATGTCCATTGATTCGATGATGCCATCCAACCATCTCATCCTCTGTCACCCCCTTCTCCTCCTGCCCTCAATCTTTCACAGCATTAGGGTCTTTTGCAGTGAGTTGGCTCTTTGCATCAGGTGGACAAAGTACTGGAGCTTCAGCATAAGTCTTTCCAGTGAACATTCAGGACTGATTTCCTTTACGATTGACTGGTTTGATCTCCTTGTAATCCAAGGGACTCTCAAGAGTCTTCTCCAGCACCATAGTTTGAAAACATCCATTCTTTGGTGCTCAGCCTTCTTTACGGTCCAACTCTCACATCCATACATGACTACTGGAAAAACCATAGCTTTGACTAGATGGTCCTTTGTAGGCAGAATAATGCCTCTGCTTTTAAATACACTGTCTACATAGCTTTTCTTCCAAGGAGCAAGCCTCTTTTGATTTCATGAGCACAGTGAGCCTCAGGAAAAAGGAAATCTTGGATGTCTCAAGCTGTCCTCCTACCTTCACAGAATCTAGTATAGCGTACAAGGGCAAAGGGCCAAAACCCAAGCCCATGGTCAAATTCTAGTTTGCTTGGCCTTGTCTCTGTGCATACATTCCCCTTTATGAACATCTTCCATTTTGTGTCCTAATTATCAATCTTTATAACCCTAACACTCTGGAATCTCACAGAAACAGAAGGCTTCATTATGAATATTGGCTACATTCTAAAAACCTGCCAAATGTTCTCTGATTTCTTAATCCCCACTTCATTATATTTCCTTGGCTTTGTGATTCTGAGGGATTATTACTTTTCACACTTAATATAAAATCACTCTCTTCCTTGAAATAAGGTCTCTGCAGAAGATGTAGTTCTTAAGGCCAAAGGAGATTGTTCCATTATTAAATCCCCAGACATTTTATGGTTCATTATAAGGTTATATGGAACATCAGAAATCCATGTCTTCAAGAATGTTATTATTTATTGGCTGATAGGAGCCATATCATTTGGAAAGGCCATTCAATCATGCATACTTTCTTCTAGTAATTGTTGGATATTTCTTATATGTGCCAAGCATTGTGCTAAATGCAGATGTTACAGTGGTGACAAAGGAAGACAAAGTCCCTAAACTCATGGAATATGCATTCTCAATTAATGTTAAGTTACACGTATGGTGAGAAAAGGCAGCAAAATATGCACTCTACCTGATATCTTAAAGCGTTTCAATGACTAAATGTATGTCAAATCTATAAAGAAGTTATGTGTGTACATTAGGGCACCTATACAGTCAAACTGTAATTGCTTTCTTCACTCACAGACAAGTTAGGAAAAATTACCTCCTCATATTAAAGCTGATATGTTGTGGAGACATAAGTTATTTCTGCACACACAAAAAATGTTGCTGTTCATAATTGAAGGTTCAATTAGTGTATCTGGCATAGAGCATATACATGATGTACTTTCAGTGTTATCAGCAGTATTTATAGTACTAATAACGATCGCCACATTTATATGCCCACTGTGTAGCATTGCCCCAGACAACACATGTATCACTTCATGTAACTTTCAGAACAATTCTGTAAGACAGATATCACCATCCAGATTTCAGAGATTATGCTCTAAGAGGTTAGATAATTTATTTTTCTCTAACATCATTAGTAAATGGCAGGACTTGGATTTAAATCAATGACCCCAGACTCCAAAGACAGTGTTCTTTCTGCTGGCCCTTTTCTGAGTGTCTTGACAAGCATCTTATTGGTATATCCTTCAAGGATGGATATCCTTCAAGTCAAGGCCTGCTGCCTCTGACTTCCCCTGGTAAATTGTATAAATGCCCAAGGTTCTTTTATGTTCTAATTTCATCTGACATGCTAAAAACTTTAGTTAGCAAGGAACTGTCATCAGCATAATCCCCTTATGATGACAGGAAATACAGTATAGATCTTTCCCTTGATTTCTACACACATGTACACGCACATATGGAGACAGAAAATTGTCAAAATACTTATGAATGCTTTTTTAACCTTTAATATTTTTATTAGCCTGATTATATGTGCACTTACCGCAATATGTCAGAAAGTTGTCTCAACATCCATCCTATCAATGTTTTGATTAATCCCAGTGATAACTTTTTCCCTACGTCATTAAAAAAGTTCTTGATTATTCAGCAAATTTAAAAAAAGTTAGAGATTTTTTTCTTTAAGAGAAAATGTCTTTAGATTTCCTTGCCATACCATACATCCCAAAGCTCCAAAGGAGCCCATCTTAAAATAAATCACTGATTATTATAAACCATGAATATTAAACACTATCTTTAATTAAAAGGCTCATTACTACTAGATAGTGGTTCTAGCCATTGAACCAGTTTTCATTCTATCGTCAATTTTGTTTGATCTTTAATAACACCAGTTAAGATTCCCTTCATTGTGAGCACCAAATAAAAGGAGAGCTTATACAATTATTTGAGCCCCTCAAATGAACAGTGTAGACATTGTGTGATAATTTAATTTGCCTAGTTGAGCAATTCTCTGTAATCTCCTTTTCCCTAAAGTGACACAATGAAAAAGTATAAGAATGATCCATTATTTCATTAGGGACTCTATAGATACACCCATTCATCCCTATCTCTGTCATCCTGTGGGTCAAGGTTACTTAGGAAATCTACATTATTGTCACACTAGCCCACATATGGAATGGGTTTGTTGCGGTAGTGGTTGTTGTTTTTTAATTAGTTTATTTATTTTCAGTGACACTGAGCAGCATGTCAGATCTTAGTTCTCAGACTAGGGACTGAACCTGCACCCCCTGCATTAGGTTGATTTCTCAAACACTAGATCCCCAGGAAAGTCCAGGTGGTTGTTTTAAAAGCCTTATTGAAGTAATTCTGCACAGAAGTTGAAGCAGAAAGTAAATGGGTATTACTCTTGAGATGGTAAACTTGCAGTGCTTATCTGCCGTCATCAATTATACAGATAGGCAGTACAAAGTTTCAATAGTTAGTTCAGTCACTCAGTCGTGTCTGACTCTTTGCGACCCCATGAATCACAGCACGCCAGGCCTCCCTGTCCATCACCAACTCCCGGAGTTTACTCAGACTCATGTCCATCGAGTCAGCGATGCCATCCAGCCATCTCATCCTCTGTTGTCCCCTTCTCCTCCTGCCCCCAATCCCTCCCAGCATCTGAGTCTTTTCCAATGAGTCAACTCTTCGCATGAGGTGGCCAAAGTACTGGAGTTTCAGCTTTAGCATCCTTCCTTCCAAAGAAATCCCAGGGCTGATCTCCTTCAGAATGGACTGCTTGGATCTCCTTGCAGTCCAAGGGACTCTCAAGAGTCTTCTCCAACACCACAGTTCAAAACCATCAATTCTTCGGTGCTCAGCTTTCTTCACAGTCCAACTCTCACATCCATACATGACTACTGGAGAAACCATAGCCTTGACTAGATGGACCTTAGTTGGCAAAGTAATGTCTCTGCTTCTGAATATGCTGTCTAGGTTGGTCATAGCTTTCCTTCCAAGGAGTAAGCGTCTTTTAATTTCATAGCTGCAGTCACCATCTGCAGTGATTTTGGAGCCTCCATAAATAAAGCCTGACACTGTTTCCACTGTTTCCCCATCTATTTCCCATGAAGTGATGGGACCGGATGCCATGATCTTCGTTTTCTGAATGTTGAGCTTTAAGCCAACTTTTTCGCTCTCCTCCTTCACTTTCATCAAGAGGCTTTTTAGCTCCTCCTCACTTTCTGCCATAAGGGTGGTGTCATCAGCATATCTGAGGTTATTGATATTTCTCCCGGCAATCTTGATTCCAGCTTGTGTTTCTTCCAGTCCAGCGTTTCTCATGATGTACTCTGCATATAAGTTAAATAAGCAGGGAGACAATATACAGCCTTGACGTACTCCTTTTCCTATTTGGAACCAGTCTGTTGTTCCATGTCCAGTTCTAACTGTTGCTTCCTGACCTGCATACAGATTTCTCAAGAGGCAGGTTAGGTGGTCTGGTATTCCCATCTCTTTCAGAATTTTCCACAGTTTATTGTGATCCACACAGTCAAAGGCTTTGGCATAGTCAATAAAGCAGAAATAGATGTTTTTCTGGAACTCTCTTGCTTTTTCCATGATCCAGCGGATGTTGGCAATTTGATCTCTGGTTCCTCTGCCTTTTCTAAAACCAGCTTGAACATCAGGGAGTTCACGGTTCACGTATTGCTGAAGCCTGGCTTGGAGAATTTTGAGCATTACTTTACTAGCGTGTGAGATGAGTGCAATTGTGCAGTAGTTGGAGCATTCTTTGGCATTGCCTTTCTTTGGGATTGGAATGAAAACTGACGTTTTCCAGTCCTGTGGCCACTGCTGAGTTTTCCAAATTTGCTGGCATATTGAGTGCAGCACTTTCACAGCATCATCTTTCAGGATTTGAAACAGCTCAACGGGAATTCCATCACCTCCACTAGCTTTGTTTGTAGTGATGCTTCCTGAGGCCCACTTGGCTTCACCTTCCAGGAGGTCTGGCTCTAGGTGCGTGATCACACCGTCAAGTCAGACACAGCTGAGTGCCTAGCACTCACTTCCTTGTCTGTCAGGCGGTCTGTCCTGGAGATCACTCCGCGAATGCTTCAGAAGGATGTAGATTCCGTTGCTGGGTGGAGTCTTGAGTGTGTGCCACCTAGATCACGGTAGTTAGCAGTGTTGTTCCGGTTATTCTTACTGATTTCCTGTGCCCTTGTTCTATATGTTTAAAAGGGTAGGGTATTGGAGTCTGTTGCTGTTTGCCTATTTTTCCCTTCATTTCTGTCATTTTCTTGCCTCCCCTGTTTTGGGCCTGCTTTTTAGGTGCATATGCTTATATTCATTAATATCTTCTATTGAATTGGTACTTTTAATATTATAAAATGTCTTTTTATCTCAATTTTTTTTATGTAGTCATATTTTGTCAGATATTAATGAGCTGCTTCCGTTCTCTGATAGCTATTGTTTGCACGTTATGTCTTTTTCCATCCTTCCAACCTGTTTGTAAGTTTCTCTTATAGATGGCATATAGGTGGGCATTGGTTTTTTAAATCTAGCCTAGCCATCTGCCTTTTTAATGGAGTGTTTCATAATCCTTCCCTATTTAATGCTGTTTCTGAAATGGTTGGATTTTGTCTCCCGTTTGCTTTTCATTTTCTGTATATGTCAGGTCATTTTTGTTATTCTGTTCCTATTTTATTACCTTTTGTACTTTCTTTTTACCATTTACAGTGTTTGATTTTTAAGAGCTGTATTTTTCTTAGTGTTTACTCTAGGGATTACAGTGTGCATCTGAGTTTATCACAGCCTACTTCAGATTGAATACTAATAATACTCCAGTATAGCTCCATTTCCTCTTGTGTTCTTTGTGCTGTCATTATCATAGTATGTGGGGGTCAATTCCTGGATTAGCTCGTGTTCTAAACTGGGGTTTGAAACTGGGGAGCAGCCATTGGAAGATTTTATAGAGTTCTTGCATCACATTAGAATTTTGAGGAAAGAACAAAGCTTGTTCTGAATGCTTGGGTTAGAGATGGCAGGGACAAACCTCAGGCTCTTAAGAGGAAGATGAAATCTGCCTCTTCTCTGCAATTCCTTCTTTGTTGCTTTGAGCGATTAAAAGCTATAAAATGTAGCTCCTTCCTTGCAGGCATGGAATACTTACAAATTCGTGAGTTACACACTTGGGGAATAGGATCCATGGGAGCTGTCTTGGAAGTTTGTGAAACATCCATTTTAGAATCACTCTTAGAAGATGAACAGGTTGCTGCTGTTTGTGTGTATGGAATGGAGTGTGTATTGAAACATTAGATAAACATATTCTGGCATCTGACCTTTTTTCTGATTCCTAAAGGCTGGGTGTATTTAAGTTGTATCTTTAAGTAGTTTTGATATGACAGAGAAGTGTTTAATCTTTTTCTTATTTGATACAACTTCTATTTATTTATTTTTGACAAGTAGTTGGTTTACAATGTGTTACTTTGTGGTATATAGCAAAGTGATACATATTTGTGCATGTCTGTATACACACACACGTGTATATATTCTTTTCCATATTTTTCCATTAGAGTTTATTATAGGATAGTGAGTGTAGTTCCCTGTGCTGTGCAGTAGGACCTTGTTGTTTATTTTGTGTACAATGATGTGTACACGTTAATCCCAAGCTCGTAACATACCCTTCCGCCATCTTCTTTCCCCTTTGGTAGTCATAGGTGTGTTTTCTTCTTATAGAAACTTATTCTATTGAAGTAGACTTGGTTTACAGTGTTAGTTTCTGCTGTGCAGCAGATTGATTAAGTTATGCTTAAATATACTCTTCTTTTTCATATTCTTTTCCATTGTGTTTTATTACAGGATATTGTTCCCTGTTGTTTATCCATTCTATATAGGTATATAAATAAAACAGCTGGCATCCATAAATTTGTTTTCTGTGTCTCTGAATCTGTTTTGGTGGTGTTGTTGCTTAGTTACTAAGTTGTGTCTGACTCTCTGTGACCCCGTGGACTGTATCCCGCCAGACTCCTCTGTCCATGGGGTTTCCCAGGCAAGAGTACTGGAGTGGGTTGCCATTTCTTCCTCCAGGGGGTCTTCCCAACCCAGGCATAGAACCCGCATTTCCTGCTTGGCAAGCAGATTCTTTACCAGCAAGCCACCTGGGAAGCCCTTCTGTTGCATAGATAAGTTCATTTGTGTCGTATTTTAGATTCTACATGTACGTGTAAGTAATATCATATGGTGTTTGTTTTTCTGACTTACTTTGCTTAGTATGATAATATCTGGATCCATCCAGGTGCTACAGATGGCATTATTTCATTCATTTTTATGGCTGAGTAATATTTCACATCTGTATCTGTTCATCTGTTGATGAACATTTGAGCTGCTTCCATGTCGTGGCCATTTTAGTGCTGCTGTGAACTTAGCAGTGCGTGTATCTTTTTGAGTTCTAGTTTCCTCCAGATATATGCCCAGGAGAGGGATTGCTGGATCGAATGGCAGCACTCGTTTTGTTAGTTTTTTAAGGACCTTCCATAGTGTTCTCCATAGTGGCTGTACCAATTTACATTTCCATCAACAGTGGAGGAGGGCTCCCTCTTCTCCACACTCACAACTGGTTTTTAACTATAGAAAAGATACGTAAGAGTCTTTTTATTGTTTTTTTGTTTGTTTGTTTTGGCAGGTAGGGGAGGGCTGTGTATGATTTGTTTTGTTATGCTTCTTAGGAAAAATTGAAGAGCAGAAAACTTACTTATTTAAGGTTTTTGGTACTAGTTTTTCACAGAAGTATAAAATGAAAGAGAGTGAACAATCCTTGACTGTCAGCTTGTCAGCGGATGTTTTTTCCTTTGAATAACTTCTTCAGGAGACAGCCTTGTTCCTGGACTACTCTCTCTTACAGCCTACAGTTGCCCTCAGAAATGCAGGAACTTCCCCCTCCCCCATTTATAAAATCATTAAACTTTACCATTTTCAAGGGTTTAATGTAGTGTTTTCATTGAATTCATGGAAGTTAGAATTGGAACTGTGAGAGAATAATTTCCCAGAGAGTAAAGGCCACAGTTTTGCCCAGTACCAAACTCTTAACAAGAAATTCATTCAGTACTTTGATACTATCTACTGAATATTATTGGTGAGAATGCAGAAAATGGTCCTATTAAACTTTTATGTCTCCGTAGTTCTATCTGAAATAATACTCATTACCTGACTCTATATTTATGGTCTGGTCTCTCTCTCTGTTGGAATGTGAATTCTAAGAGGGCCAGACCATGTCTGTTATTACTGCTGTATCCCCATCACCTGCAGTAATATTTTGCATAGAGTGGACATTCAGATATTTGCTGGATGAGTAAAGGTGTATCTGAGACAGGATCCTGGTGTGTGTGTGTGTGTGTGTGTATTTTTTTTTTTAAAGATTATTTTGGTATGTACTCCCAAGGTTGAGAAACACTGACCTGTCTTTTCCTTAGCAGTAATGTGCTTATGGTACAGAAGATACACACACACGTGTGTGTGGACTCAGAATGGACAGTTGCTTTCCACCATCAAATAATTTAGGAGTGGTGAGAAGAAAGAGCTAGAATAGAATTTTTTGCCCCCATCCTCTTTTTTAAGCAACAGTAACAACAAAAGGCTAGGTCAGGCTTCCTAGATGACTCTTCTCCAAAATAGTGGGGGATGGGATTTCTCCAGTGAGATTTTTGTTTGTTTGTTGCCACTTTATTTTTTTAACTGAAAGATAATTGCTTTACAGAGTTTTGTGGTTTTCTGTCAAACATCAACAAGAATCAGCCACAGGTACACCCATGTGCCCTCCCTCCTGAACCTCCCTCCCGTCTCCCTCCCACCCCACCCTTCTAGATGGTCACGGAGCCCCTGTTTGAGTTCCCTGAGTCAGATTCCCGGTGGCTATCTATTTACGTATGTAACGGAAGTTTCCCTATTCCTCTCTCCAGACCTCTCCCCCTCTCCCCCCTCCCCCTGTGTCCAAGGGTCTGTTCCCTACATCTGCTTCTCCACTGCTGCCCTGAAAATGAATCCATCAGTGCCATCTTTCTAGATTCCATATATGTATGCCTCAGTATAGAATATTTATCTTTCTCTTTCTGATTTACTTCATTCTGTATAATAGATTCTAGGTTCATCCACCTCATTAGAACTGACTCAAACACATCCCTTTTTATGGCTGAGTAATATTCCATTGCACATATGTACCACAGCTTCTTTATCCATTCACCCATCGATGGACATCTAGGTTGCTTCCGTGTTCTAGCTATTGTAAATAGTGCTGCGATAAACATTGGGGTACGTGTGTCTTTTTTCAGTTCTGGTTTCTTCAGGGTATATGCTTAGTAGTGGGATTGCTGAGTCATATGGTCGTTTTATTCCTAGTGTTTTAAGGAATCTCCATACGGTCCTCCATAGTGACTGTATCAGTGTACATTCCCACCAGCAGTGGAAGAGGGTTCCCTCTTCTACACACCTTCTCTAGCAGTTATTATTCGTTTGATGATGGCCTTTCTGACTGGTGTGAGGTGGTATCTCTTCAATGACATTTTTGATTGTCATAACTGAGGAAGGGGAAGGATGCTACTGGCATCTGTTGGATAGAGTCCAGAAGTGAAGCTGAAACGTTCTACAATGAACAGGACATCTACCCTCAGCAAAGAATCACCTGATCTACAGTGTCATTACTGCAGAGGTTGAGAAACTCTGCTTTAAACAAATCACTTGGAGAAAGCATTAGTAGTTACTATGAGTTTGGCAATTATGAGTCCATGGAGCGTGTGTGTGTGTGTGTGTGTGTGTGTGTGTGTGGTGGGGGGACCTGGACAAACTGAATGTCTCGTGTAGAGAAACTTGTATGTATGTACAGGAAAGTTTTGTTTTATTGTCCTTTTCTTTGCTTTACACTTATTCTGTTTTTTACAACTTGAAGATTTGTGGCAACCCTTGTCAGATAAGTCTGTTGGTGCCATTTTTCCAACATCATTTGTTCATTTGGTGTCTCTGAGTCATGTTTTGGTAATTCTTGAAATATTTCAAGCTTTTTCATTATTTGTGATGGAGATCTGTCATTGGTGGTCTTTGATGTTATTATTGTAGTTGTTTTTGGGCACAATGAACTATGCCCCATATCAGGTTTCAGACTTAATCCTAATCCATAAACGTGTGTTCCGACAGCTCTCTCTCTCCTTGGGCCCCCTTATTCCCTGAGGCACAACATTGTCGAAATGAGGCCAGTTCATAAATAGCCCTACTTGTGGTCTTTCAGTACCTGTTAAAATGAAGAGTTACACATCTCTTACTTTAAGTCAGAAGTTAGAAATGAAGCCTAGTGAAGAAGGCATGTTAACAGCCCCGACAGGCCAAAAACTAAACCCTTTGAACCAAACAATTAGCCAAGTTATGAACGAATGCAAAGGAGAACTTCTTAAAGGAAATTAAAAGTACTGCTCCAGTGAACACACAAAAGATAAAGAAAGTGAAACAGCCTTATTGCTGATACGGAGAAAAAAGTTGTTTTAATTGTAGTGTAGCTGATAATATTATGTAGTTTCAGGTGTTAGGCTCTCGGGCACATGGGCTTCAGGAGTGATTCACAGTTTTTCAGGGTTCTACTCCAAGCACAGCTCATAGTTGTTATAAAGTATTGGTTATAGGCTCTGTGTTGTACAGTATATCCTTGTAGCCTATTTATTTTATTTTTAGTAGTTTGTTTGTCTTGATACAGAGAATATTTTAGTTATCTGGATAGATCCAACCAGCCACCACATTCCCTTAAACCAAAGCCTAATCAAGAGCAAGACCCTAATTCTCTTCAATTTGTTTAAGGCTGAGAGAGGTGAGGAAGCTGCAGAAGAAAAGTGTGAAGCTCACAGAGTTCATGAGGTTTAAGGCAAGAAGCCATCTCTAAAACCTAAAACTGCAAGATGAAGCCAGGAGTGCTCATATAGAAGCTGCAACAAATTATCCAGAAGATTTGGCTAAGATAATGAAAGTGGCTACACTAAGCAGTAGATTTTTGATGTAGATGAGCAGCATTCTATTGGAAGAAGATGCCATCTAGGACTTTCGTAACTGGAAATGGAAAGTTGGTGCCTGGCTTCAGAGCGTCAAAGGACAAGCTGACTGTTGCTCCAGGCCAGTGCAGCTGGTGACTAAGTTGAAACCAGTGCTCTGATCCTGAAAATCCTGGGACCTTAAGAATTACACTACATCTATGCTGCCTGTCCTCCATAAATGGATTAGCAAAGGCTGGATTTTAAAACACGGCTTACTGAATATTTTAAGCCTGCTGTTGAGACCTTCTACTTAGAAGAAAAGATTCCTTTCAAGATGACTGCTCAGTAACAGTGCACCTGGTCATCCAAGAGCTGAGGGCAGTGTACACACAGATTCACATATGACTGTTTGCATACCTGTTAACACAGCATCCATTCTGTAGTTCAAGGAGTAATTTTGACTTCAGCTGCGTGTTTGTTTATTTTCTGCTGCGCTGGGTCTTCGTTGCTCTGCGGGCTTTGCCCTGGCTGCGGTGAGCAGGGGCTGCTGTCTGTCTGCGGCGCGGGCTCCTTGTTGCAGCGGCCGCCCTTGTGGGGCTTGGGCTCTCGGCACATGGGCGTCAGCAGTCGTGGGGCACAGGCTTAGCTGCTCCATGGCGTGCAGGATCTGCCCGGATCAGGGATTGAACCTGTATCTCCTGCATTGGCAGGTGGATTCTTTATCACCGAGCTGCCAGGGAAACCCTCAAGTTTTATTTTTTAAGAAATACATTTTGTTAAGCTATAGCTGGCATAGATAAGGATTCCTCTGATGCCTCTGGGCAAAGTAGATTGACAATCTTCTGGAAAGGATTAACTATTCTAGATGACATTAAGAACATTCGTGATTCATGGAAAGAGGTCAGACTATTAACATCAATAGGAGTTTGGAAGAAGTTAATTCCATCCCTCATGGAGACTTTGAGGGGTCTCAAGACTTCATGGAGGAGACAACTGCAGATGTGGTGGAAACAGCAACAGAACTGCAATTAGCAGTGGAGCCTGAAGACGCGACAGCATTGCCTCCATCTCACAGCGAAACTTGAACAGGCGAGGAGTCACTTTTTATAGGTGAGCAGAGAAAGTGATCTTTTGAGAGGAAATCTGCTGGTGAAGAAGCCGTGAAGCTTAAAAATTTGAAATTACATAAACAGTTTTTCATTTTGAATAATTAGATATCATAAATAACCCCTCCCAATAAATAAAACTCTCTGGAGTCTTTAATACTTTAAGGTGTGAAGGGGTCTTGAGACCAAACTTTTATTTGAACAGATGATATCCTGATATTGGTCCCTCAGATCCGGTTAGATCTATATTTCTGTCTCTGGTTGGGTTAGGCTTACATAGACAAGAAGATTTAAATTCCTTAGGCTTTCATGTAAAGTTTTGGCTTTTCATCTTGATTTGAGTATGTTTTTAATATATAAAATATATAGCAAAATTTTTGAAGATAAAATTTTTACTTTCATAGGACTACAAAAGCATTATTTGTAGATTAGGTAAGTGGAGAATTATATCTGGAAGAATGACAAAAAGAATCACAGGAAATGGTAAATTATTTTGTAAAATTTACAACAAATGATTGAGGAAAAAATATTATGAGAATCTTAGAGAAAAATTATGAATAGGTTTAGCAAACGGCTTCATTGTAAGAGACTGCATACCCATAAAAAAAGACGTATGGTAGAGCATTTAAATTATTGATTAGAGCTTTATCTAATCATAAAGAAAATATAGGCTTCCTAGTTCCTTAAATAGTGAAAATAAACTCTATAGGTTTGAATGAATTGTTATGTGTTTCTATGTTTAAGGCAGCATTTAGGAGAACCATAGTTAAAGTGATTTAGAAGTAAAGAGACTTTCCACAGGTGTTTTCTTATCTGTATAAGATTCATTAGCATTATCCTGATTAGAGCTCTGGTCTTGATCAAGCCTTTGTAAAAGCTGTTTCGTGTGTGCCCTAAACACAGTGTCTGTGGGTCAGTAAGTAAGTGTTGTGTGCTGTGCAAAGCTGTGGAAGAGCCAGAAGAAATCAGGGAGGAAAACCTGTCTGTCAAGAGTTGACTTAAACTTAAAGGCATTGATCTTTCTCCCTAGATATTATATCTTGGGTAAGCGGATTTTGTAAATGTAGTTTTTATGTGTACCATTTTAATCCCTAGGACGCTTGTAACCTTTTGAAGTAACCCACAGTCATTTCATAGTGGGGATTAGGAACTAGATTATTAAAAAAGACCACAATTTGTTTTTTCTCAAGTTCGAATACAAATAATATTTAGCATTGATACTTGTATCCTTGAGAAATCTGTATGCAGGTCAGGAAGCAACAGTTAGAACTGGACATGGAACAACAGACTGGTTCCAAATAGGAAAAGGAGTACGTCAAGGCTGTACATTGTCACCCTGCTTATNTGCATGTCTCCACTCGAGACGAGGCCTGACTCCAATGTGGAGACTACAGAGAAACCCAAGATTCATGTCAGCATTGGAAAGGAAAATTCAGCTTCCCACCTGAGCTTCAGCCGAGGATTTAGGATCTGGTACAGACTGGGGAGGAATCCCAAGAGACCCCTCGAAACTCAGTTGGAGCCTGGCCTTTCCGAGGCCACAGGGGCGAGTCCCTGAGGTCCCTGTCTATCTCGAGAGGAACCTGCTGCCACTCAAGAAAAACCAGGAGATTCTCCCCTCCAGGCGAGATGAGGCCTTTGTCCTCTGTGGCATCTTGGGGCAAATCACACTTACCCTCTTGAAACTCGAAAGGGTCCTTCACACCCTTCCTGTGACTCAAGAAATTCCCCGACATGCCTGTCTCCACTCTAGAGGAATACCGAGGGTCCCACCAAAACTCAAGAGGAGCCCCATTTTCCCCTGCTCAGCTCCAGATGAGGGTCCCTTTCCCAGTTACCTCGGCGGAGGGATTCCCGTCATTCCCCTTGCATCCCAAGAGGAGGCGCTATCCAGAGGAGAATCGAGAACAATTCCAGGGGTCAAACCACCATTCCAACGACCCTCAAAAGTCTAAGTGCACTCAAGATCAACCTGACTTCCCTGCACTGACTCAACTGTCACCCCGAGGATCGGCTCACACTACAAGTGGAACATGTGACAGCCCTGTGGCACCTTGGAAGAAAGCCAAAGGTCCCTGTGTCAACCTAAAGGGAAGCCTGACACTGCTGCTACAGCTCAGGAGGAAAGCGGAAGGGCACGTCTCCACTTGAGACGAGGCCTGACTCTCCTGTGGAGACTCCAGAGGAAACCCAAGATCCATGCCAACACTGAAGAGGAAACCTCAGGTTCTGGCTTCAACTCCAGACAAAGACTTAGGACCTGGCACTGCCTGGGGAGGAATCCCGAGAGGCCCCGCTCAACTCGCATGGAGATTGGCCTTTCCTGAGGCCATAGGGACGAGTCCCTGAGGTCCCTGTTGTAACACGAGAGGACCCTCCCCAACTCGAGAAAAAACAGGAGATTCTCCCCTCCAGGCGAGATGAGGCCCTTACCGTTTTGGTGACTCGGGGGAAATCAACCCTTCTGTCTTGAAATGTGGAAGGGCCCTTCACACCCTTGCTGTGACTCAAGAAGTTCCCTGACATACACGACTCCACTCGAGAGGAACACCGAGGGTCCCGCCACAACTCAGGAATAGCCCCGTTTCCCCCTGCTCTGCTCCAAATGAGGGTCCCTTTCCCTGCTCCATCGGGAATGGATTCCCAGCGTTCCCATCACATCCCTAAAGGAGGCGCTCTCCACAGCAGTGTCAAGAGGAACTTCAGGGGTCAGCCACCATTCCCAAAGACTCCCAAATGTCTCATTCCACTCCAGATGAACCTGATTTCCCTGCACTACCTCAACTGTCAACCCGAGGATGGGCTCACACCACTGTAGCACGAGAGACACCCCTGTGGAACCTCGAGGGAAAGCCACAGATCCTTGTGTCAACACGACGGGAAGCCTGACACTGCTGCTACAACTCGGGAGGAAAGCCGACATGCATGTCTCCACTCGAGACAAGGCCTGACTCCCTTGTGGAGACTCCAGAGAAACCCCAAGATCCCTGGCAGCACTGGAGAGGAAACGCCAGGTTCCGGCCTCAGCTCCAGATGAGGACTTAGGACCCAGAACCGACTGGGGAGGAATCCCGAGAGGCCCCTCGTAACCCGCTGCAGGTGCGGGTCCCTGATGTCCCAGTCGTAACTCGAGAGGTAACTGCCGAAACTCTAGAAAAATCAGGAGAGTCTCCCCTCCAGGCCACATGAGAACTTTTTCCGCTGTGGCGTCTTGGGAGAAAACATCTCTTCCCTCTAAAACCTCAAAAGGGCCCTTCACACCCTTGCTGCGACTCAAGAAGTTGCCTGACATACCTGTCTCCATTTGAAAGGAACACCGAGGGTCTCGCCACAATGCAAGAGAAGCCCCGTTTTCCCCTGTTCAGTTTCAGATGAGGGACCCTTTCCCTGCTCTGTCAGGAAAGGATTCCCGGTGTTCCCGTTGCATCCCAAGGGGAGGCGCTCTCCACAGGAGTGTCGAGAGGAACTCCAGATGTCGTGCCACCATTCCAAAAGATCCAAAAATGTCTCAGTCCACTCCAGACGAACCTGATTCCCCTGCACTACCTCAATTGTCACCCCGAGGATCGGCTGTCATGATGGTGACATGTGTGACAGCCCTGTGGACCTGGAGGAAAAGCCAGAAATCCCTGTTTCATCTCGAAGGGAAGCCTGACACTGCAGCCACAGATCAGGAAGAAAGCGTACATGCACGTCTCCACTCTAGACTAGGCCTGACTCCCCTGTGGAAACTCCAAAGGAACCCCAAGATCCATGTCAACAAAGAGAAGGATACCTCAGATTACGGCCTCAGCTCCAGACGAGGACTTAGGACCCAGCACCTACTGGGGAGGAATCCCGGGAGGCCCCTGGCAACTTGCATGCAGACTGGCATTTCCCGAGGCCACAGGGGCGGGTCCCTGAGGTCCCTGTCGTGACTCGAGTGGAACCTGCCACAACTCGAGAAATACTAAGAAATTATCCCCTCTAGGCTAGATGAGGACCTTGTCCGCTGTGGCGTCTTGGGGGAAGTCACCCCTTCCCTCTTGAACTTCTAAAGGCTCCTTCACACCCTTGCTGTGACTCAAGAAGTTCCCCGACATACCCGTCTCCACTCGAGAGGAACACCGAGGGTCCCACCACAACTCAGGAGAAGCCCCGTTTTCCCCTGCTCAGCTCCAGATGATGGTCCTCTTCACTGATCCATTGAGAAAGAATTCCCGGTGTTCCCATAGGATCCCAAGAGGAGGCGCTCTCCACAGGAGAGTCGAGAGGAAATCCAGGAGTCGTGCCATCATTCTGAAAGACACCCAAATATCTCAGTCCACTCCAGATGAACCTGATTTCCCTGCACTGCCTCAAATGTGACCCCACATGTTAGCTCACACCACGGTGGCACATGTGACAGCCCTGTGGGACCTCGAGGAAAAGACAAAGATCCCTCTGTCAACTCGACGGGAGCCTGACACTGCTGCTTCAACCCGTGTGAAAAGTGGATGTGCAGCTCTCCACTCCAGATGAGGCCTGACTCCCCTGTTCAGACTCCAGAGGAACCCCAACATCCATGGCAGTACTGGAGAGGAAACCTCAGGTTCTGTCCTCAGCTCCAGATGAGGACTTAGGACCCGGCAATGACTGGGGTGGAATGCCGAGGGGCCCTTCACAACTTTCAGGGAGACTGGCCTTTCCTTAGGCCACAGGGCGGGTCCATTAGGTCCCTGTCATAACTCGAGAGGAACCTGCCGCAACTGGAGAAAAACCAAGAGATTCTCCCCTCTAGGCGAGATAAGGCCCTTGTCCTCTGCAGTGTCTCAGGGGAAATCACCATTTCCTTCTTGAACTTCGAAAGGGTCCTTCACACCCTTGCTGCGACTCAATGTTTCCTGAAATACCCGTCTCCACTCGAGAGGAATATAGAGGGTCCCGCCACAACTCAAGAGGAGCGTCATTTTCCTCTCTTCAGCTCCATATGAGGATCCCTTTCCCTGCTCCGTCAGGAAAGGATTCCCGGTGTTCCCCATGCATCCCAAGAAGAGGCGTTCACTGGAGAGTCGTTAGGAACTCTAAGGGTCATGCCACAATTCCACAAGACTTCTAAATGTCTCAGTCAACACCAGATGAACCTGATTTCCCTGCACTGCCTCGACTGTCACCCCGAGGATTGGCTCATACCACGGTGGCACATGTGACAGCCCTGTGGCACCTAGAGGGAAAGCCACAGATTCCTGTGTCAACTCACCAGGAAGCCTGACACTGCTGCTACAGTTTAGGAGGAAAGCAGACGTGTGTGTCTCCACAGGAAACGAGGCCTTACGTCAGTGTGGAAACTCCAGAGGAACCCCAAGATCCAAGTCAGCACTGGAGAGGAAACCTGAGGTTCTGGCCTCAGCTCCAGAGGAAATCTTAGGACGCGGCACCAACTGGGGAGGAATCCCGAGAGGCCCTTTGCAACTCGCATGGAGAATGGCCTTTCCTGAGGCCACAGGGCCGGGTCCCTGCGGAAACCGTTGTAACTCGAGAGGAACCTGCAGCAACTCAAGAAAAACCAGGAGATTCTCCCCTCCAGGTGAGATAAGGCCCTTGTCCACTATGACGTCATGGGAGAAATCACCCCTTCCTTCTTGAATCTTGAAAGGGTCCTTCAGACCCTTGCTGTGACTCAAGAAGTTCCCCGACATACCTGTCTCCACTCGAGAGGAACACCGAGGGTCCCACCACAACTCAAGAGGAGTCCCATTTTCCCCGGCTCATCTCCAGATGAAGTTCCCTTTCCCTGCTCCTTCGGGAAAGGATTCTCGGCAATCCCGTCACATCCCAAGAGAAGGTGCTCTCCACAGGAGACTCAAGAGAAACTCCAGGGTTCGTGCCACCATTCCAAAAGACACCCAAATGTCTGAATCCACACCAGATGAACCTGATTTCCCTGCATTGCTGCTACTTCCATCCAGCGTGTCGGCTCACACCACGGTGGCANGGAATTCCATCACCTCCACTAGCTTTGTTCTTAGTGATGCTTTCTAAGGCCCACTTGACTTCACATTCCAAGATGTCTGGCTCTAGATTAGTGATCACATCCTCATGATTATCTGGGTCGTGAAGATCTTTTCTGTACAGTTCTTCTGTGTATTCTTGCCACCTCTTCTTAATATCTTCTGCTTCTGTTAGGTCCATACCATTTCTATCCTTTATCGAGCCCATCTTTGCATGAAATGTTCCCTTGGTATCTCCAATTCTCTTGAAGAGATCTCTAGTCTTTCCCATTCTGTTGTTTTCCTCTATTTCTTTGCATTGATTGCTGAAGAAGGCTTTCGTATCTCTTCTTGCTATTCTTTGGAACTCTGCATTCAGATGCTTATATCTTTTCTTTTCTCCTTTGCTTTTCGCCTCTCTTCTTTTCACAGCTATTTGTAAGGCCTCTTCAGACAGCCATTTTGCTTTTTTTGCATTTCTTTTCCATGGGGATGGTCTTGATCCCTGTCTCCTGTACAATGTCACAAACCTCATTCCATAGTTCATCAGGCACTCTATCTATCAGATCTAGGCCCTTAAATCTATTTCTCACTTCCACTGTATAATCATAAGGGATTTGATTTAGGTCATTCCTGAATGGTCTAGTGGTTTTCCATACTTTCTTCAATTTAAGTCTGATTTTGGTAATAAGGAATTCATGATCTGTGCCACAGTCAGCTCCTGGTCCTGTTTTTGTTGACTGTATAGAGCTTCTCCATCTTTGGCTAAAAAGAATATAATCAATCTGATTTCGGTGTTGACCATCTGGTGATGTCCATGTAGGAATCATGAAACACCTGGAGTAACAGGCAAATTTGGCCTTGGAATGCGGAATGAAGCAGGGCAGAGACTAATAGAGTTTTGCCAAGAAAATGTACTGGTCATAGCAAGCACCCTCTTCCAGCAAAGTTTCAATAATGAGAAGTAAATTAGAGAAAACACAAACTATGAAGGTTGGGAGAATGTTTTCAACCAGGACTTTTATTTTCCCACAATTCATGAATCCTGAGTATTGTCGCTTGAAAGCCACTCTATCAAGAATGAAGGATAAAGAAAATTTGGATGCCATCAAAGTCAAATACAACATAGGATGTGGCAACCTCTCCAAACTATGTCTCAAAGTGTGGAAAACACAGAGGACTGGGGGTGTGAACGCAGATTCAACAGCCTGTTTCTGCAGTCTCCTGGTTGTGCTGTCTCAAGGAAAATCACTGAGCATCACAGAACCTGTTTCCTTGTGTCTAAGGGTGGCGTGCCAAGTCCGTCCTCACAGACCTGTGGGGAAGATCGAGTGAGAGCATGTGGAAGGCACTCAAAAGTCACCGAGTGCCACTTAAATGAGAGGGGTTATGGTGTTGATGGCAGATTCCTTGACTGCTTTCCCAGGGACTTGAAGTAAGGTCAGAAAAGTTAAGTAAACTTTTGTCCAAGGTCACGAGTATAGTAATCAGAGTTCAATATGTGTCTAAAGCTTGTGCTCTTATCCACTAGGGTTCTATTTATTTTATGGCATAGCATCTCCTCTACTAGGCTGAGATTGTCTTATTGTCTTATTCAGATCTCTCCTTGGCATGTAGTAGGAGCTTAATAGTTGTTTCTTGAATAATTTTTGACATGTATTCACAGTAAATATTTATTGAGTGATTGTTAAGCACTTACTGCTGTTCGGTCACTCAGTTGTGTCTGACTCTGCACCCCCATGGACTGAGTGCAGCATGCCAGGCTTCCCTCTCTTTCGCTGTCTCCTGGAGTTTGCTCAAATTCACGTCCATTGAGTTGGGGAAGGTATCTAACCGTCTCATCCTCTGCTGCCCTCTCCTCCCCTTTGTCTTCAGTCTTTCCCTGTATCAGGGTCTTTTCCAGTGAGTCAGCTTTTCACATCAAATGACCAAAGTATTGGAGTTTCAGCTTCAGCATCCGCCATTGCAATGAATATTCAGGGTTGATTTCCTTTAGGATTGACTGGTTTGACCCTGTTAAGCAGTAGTATTTACATTTATATGACTTGACATACCATGTTTTTCATTATTGAAGTACATGAGTGGCACTATAATTTCCCAGTTTGGATTAATATTTTTTGTGCATTTTTCTTATCATAAAGAACATAACTCAGAAATAGTTAGAAGTACTATGGATTTTAGTCTTTAATGCATGCTATTTTATAATACATAATGTCTGCTTCAGAGATTTTAAAAATTTTTCTCTAATTAAAGATATGTGTGTGGGGGGGTTTGGTTTTTGAGTATCTCTCATTAGTTTTGAGAAGTAACTATCTTTCTAGGCACAGAATTTGAGAGAAAAAATCAAATTAACACAATTGTAAGAGTGGCTCCTTCCTCTTAGCTCCTAGGCTGAGATGTATGTTTAGAATTTGATTCTTTTTTTTTTTTGGCAACCCATTTCAGTATTCTTGCCTGGGAAATCTCATGGACAGAGGAGCCTGGAAGCTACAGTCCATGGGGTTTCAAAGAGTCAGACACAAGTTAGCGACTGAACAACAAATGAAAAATACTCATTGGATTTAATTGATTTAGCACAGGTCATATACTTTGTGTTAAAGGAATATACTTTCTCAGTTCTGAATTTCAGAACACATGGATCCAAAGGCATATCTGATGTTATCAGATTAATTTCTCTGAAGGGATTACACTGAGAAAATGGACAGGCATTTACATTATCAGGAGAGGAAGTGTAAGTTTAGATTAAATATGGGATTGTCTTTATATTTCTTAGAAGGTTATATTTATCTTTTGAAGCCTATTTTTATTGACGTATAGTTGATTTGCAGTGTGTTAGTGTCTTGCAGGCAGCAAGGTGATTAAGTTATACATATTTTTTCACATTTTTTTGCATTATGATTTACTACAGGATATTGAATATAGTTTTCCAGTGCTACACAGTACAGCCTTGCTTATCTATTTTATATACAGTAGTTTGTCATGGCGAACCCCAAACTCCTAATTTATCCCTCCCCAAACTGTTTCCCCTTTGGTAACCATAAATTTGCTTTCCCTGTCTGTCAGCCTGTGTCTGTTTTGTAAATTCACTTGTGTCATTTCTTAGTATTGATTTAGCACAGGTCATATACTTTGTGTTAAAGGAATATACTTTCTCAGTTCTGAATTTCAGAACACATGGATCCAAAGGCATATCTGATGTTATCAGATTAATTTCTCTGAAGGGATTACACTGAGAAAATGGACAGGCATTTACATTATCAGGAGAGGAAGTGTAAGTTTAGATTAAATATGGGATTGTCTTTATATTTCTTAGAAGGTTATATTTATCTTTTGAAGCCTATTTTTATTGACGTATAGTTGATTTGCAGTGTGTTAGTGTCTTGCAGGCAGCAAGGTGAATAAGTTATACATATTTTTTCACATTCTTTTGCATTATGATTTACTACAGGATATTGAATATAGTTTTCCAGTGCTACACAGTACAGCCTTGCTTATCTATTTTATATACAGTAGTTTGTCATGGCGAACCCCAAACTCCTAATTTATCCCTCCCCAAACTGTTTCCCCTTTGGTAACCATAAATTTGCTTTCCCTGTCTGTCAGCCTGTGTCTGTTTTGTAAATTCACTTGTGTCATTTCTTAGATTCCACATGTGAATGGTATCACACGGTATTTGTTTTTCTCCTTCTAACTTACTTCTCTTAGTATGGTAATCTCTGGGTCTTTCTATGTTGCTGCAAATGGTATCATTGCATTCTTTTTATGACTAGTAATATTCCACTGTAGGGCTTCCCTGGTGGCTCAGTGGTAAATTCCAATGCAGGAGACACAGGTTTGATTCCTGCGTTGGAAAGAATTCCTGCGTTGGAGAAGGAAATCGCAACCTACTCCACGGGGAAGTCCTATGGACAGAGAAGCCTGTGGGCTACAGTCCACAGGCTGTAAAAAGTCAGACACAACTGAGCAACTAGAAACAACAGCAGTCTTCCACTGCATATATGTATTTGTACCGCATCTTCATCTACTTCTCTGTTGATGGACATTTAGGTTGTTTCCATGTCTTGGCTATTGTAAATGATGCTGCTTTGAACACTGGGGTGCATGTATAAGAAGGTTATGTTTAAAATTAATCTTTCATAATAGTCAAATCAAGTTAAAAAGAAATAGTCAAATTGTTTAGACTGAACGTTAAAAATGTTGCTCTAAGCCAACATTTGAAGATTTTCTCTCTTAAAGTCTAACCATGTTATTTGATCTCCTCCTTACTAATCACTTTGTAAAAGAAAACAAAACATATAAATATGGTAAATACCCCAGATTGCCTAACCAGAAGTCTTTCTCAGGTTCCTTTTCCCTAACCTGCCCAGTCATACAGAACCACTCTTCCTGCTTTGTTTATATCACTGAGTGTCCAAGTTTCCAAATTATGCCCAGTGAAATGAGAGAGGGGCTTTCCTGGTGGCTCAGATGGTAAGTAGTAATCTGCCTGCAATGCAGGAGACCTGGGTTTGATCCCTGGTTTGGGAAGATCCACTGGAGAAGGACATGGTGACCACTCCAGTATTCTTGCCTGGAGAGTGCCGTGGACAGAGGAGTCTGTTCATGGGGTCACAAAGAGTCAGACATGACTAAGTGAATCTGCTGGTGGCTTCTTGGAAAACATTTACTTCCCTGATTTAAAGGTACATAGGCAGCTGCTGCTATTTCTTTTTATCCTTATTTCTGCCTGGGGTTTGTAAATGATGCTCACAGATGTGGCAATTTCTTTAACTTCGAGCTGCTAAGCATGAAGAGAAGCGACTAAGGACACCAAAGCAAAGAGACTGTGTGTGTCCTTGATGGCACAGTTGAACAACTAAGGTCAGGGGTTGTCTACCTTGGGTTCATTATGTGAGGACAGAAGATTCATTTGTGTAAAGCCATAATTAGTGAGGTTTCCTGTAACTTTCACCCCAGAAGTCAACATCTAGAATTGGTGGAGAAGCCCCAGGACTCAAGGAAGCACCAGAGAGTTAGAGGGCAGGTGAACTGCCCATTGTTATTCTCAGAAAAGAGCATTTTGGTTCTACCTGGCCCCAACATTGAGATAATAGAGCAGTATTAGCTGTGTCTTACTTGTGACCCTTCCCTGGAAGCCAATCAACTAGGTCATGAATAAGATTGAGAGAGAAAATATATGGATAAATTTTTTCTTTATTTCTTGAGGAAGATACATCTTGAGATCATCACTAGTGTGTAAAACCTGTTGGTTAAATTCTTTTAAAATGTTTACCTAATGTGACTCCATGAAAAATCCCTGTGCTGCATTTATTTAATAAATATTTATTATCAGCAAAACCAAACACAGCCTCTCTCATATAGAGTATAGCCTGATGACACACTGTATGTATTTTATAGTATTTGTGTTATAAAATGAACATATTTTTACAAGCTAAAGTAAGTGCCATGAAATAAAGGGACATAGTTATGAGAGTATATATAATAAGCCCATCTGGCTTTTGAGATAGTAGGGAATTCTTTACTAGCTGAGCCACAAGGAAGCCCAAGACTACTGGAGTAGGTAGCCTATCCTTTCTCCAGCAGATCTTCCTGACCCAGGAATTGAACTGGGGTCTCCTGCATTGCAGGCGGATTCTTTACCAACTAAATTATTTGCTTGCTTACTATAATAAGCCTGTCGGACTTTTGAGCTACTAGTGGTTGGGAGACAAGTCCTGTGAAAACAGTACTTGAGTAATAAAGAATGAGTGGGTGTTAACTAAACATAAAAGAGGGAAAAGGCATTCCCAGAGAAAGGAAGCACCTGCAAAAGAACTCAAGAGAGGAGGCAGTGTGGTGAGTGTGAGGATCTCAGAGATAATTGTGGTTAGAGTGCTAAGAATAAGGGAGTCTGGAAATGGAGGCAGCAGCCAGGGTTTTGTTGTCTATCTTAGCGTCTTTGGTCTTTACCCTGAGAACTGCAAAAAGCCACTGAAGATTCAAAGGAGAGTCATAAATACTTTAGTGTTTTGAGAAGATCAGTCTGGCTGCATCATAGAGAATGGATTATCAGGGAGCCAGTCAAAATGCATCTAGATAATTATTTATTGCATTAATTCAGGTGGGAGATAATGGTAGTTTGGACTAGAGAGGTTCTGTTGGTGGTGGTTGGGATGCTGTTGGGGATGGGAGAAATAGATGGATTTGAGAATTGTATTCAGGAGGTAAATGGACAGATTTGGTGCTAGTTTGGATATAAATTGTAGAGAAAAGGAGGCTATGATGATTCACTCCAAAGTCCTTTGCTTGCTACCTAGATGGATCATGGTACTACCCTCTCAGATTAAGAAGACAGAAAGAGAACCAGAATCAAAGGAGAGTGTTGTGTTTTGTTCTTGGATCCCCTGATTGTGCTAAATGGGCTTCAAATTGGTAGTGATGAATGGGGATGATAAAATTTGATGGAAACGCTTTGGTCACATCACTACTCTGTTTATTATTGGCAATGTTTTAATTATTTTTGTTATAACTTACTTTTCTGATGTCTTTAATTGACCATGAATTCCTTACTGACATGGAGGGTCTAAGGATAAATTGCTTATGTATAGCATCTTAATAACTTCTTCTAAGACATTGTTCTTCGGAGGCTGTTTCTCTTTATCTACCCAGAGCCTTTTTGTAGCTAAAAGTACACAGTGATTCTGACCTAAAACATGAAAGACATTTGATTCAAAATAATAAAGTTTCTTTTTCCCATTGGTTCTGCTGGGGAAAAATCTATATTTAGAAAATGATTATTTTATCACTTTGATTTTTTAGAAGTTTTAGATTCAGAAATATTAAAGAAATGTTGTAGAGAGTCCCACATATCTGCAACATAGTTTATTATTAACATCCTTCATTAGAGTGAAACATTTTTTATAATTAATTAACCAATGTTTGTACTTTGTGAATAATTAAAGTTTCTACTATATTCATATTTCCTTGATTTCTACCTAATGTCCTTTTTCTTTTTCAGGATCCTTTTCAAGTTATCATAGTACATTTCGTTATCTTCTTGGGCTCTTCTTGGTGGTGACAGTTTCTTAGCTTTCCTTGTTTTTGATAACCTTACAGTTTCACGTAGAACTGATCAGGTATATTATAGGATGCCCCTATACTGAAACTTAATGTTTTTCACATCATTAGACTGGGATTGTGGGTTTGGGGAGGAAGAACATAGGTAAATGTTATTCTCATGATATTGAATCAAGATGTACATAGTATCATATGACTCACCACTGTTGATGTTAACTCTGAATACCTAGCAGAGACAGTGTTTGTAAGGGTTCTTTACTGTGAAGTTACTGCAAGGTCCCGATACCCTTCCATACTATATTCTTTGGAAGGAAGTCAGTATGCACAGCCCACTCAAGGAGTGGAGAATTATTTGAAATTCTTCAGCATAGGAAATTTCTCTTCTTATTTAGTTATTCAATCAATCACTTATACACTTGGACTCTAAAATTTTTGTTTTTAACTTCAGGTTGAAATTCAGTACTATTTTGTTTATTCTGTTGTTTAAACCGTTCCAGTTCTGGCTATTGGGCGCTCTTTAGGTTGGCTCCTGTGTTCCTTTGACATACCTCCAATACTATGGGTGTTTTTCCCTCTTTCTTACTTTTTGGCAGTACAAGGTACTCTGGATCCATCTTGTATATATCTTGACCCAGTCCTAGAATCAGCTATTTTCCAAGCAACTCTCATTCATTTTATTGGAGAATAGTATTAGAAATTTAGATCTGGATGCTAGGCATACTCATTGCTATTGGCTGTCTTTTTTTTTAGGCTTGCCCAACTGACAGAGCAAAGTATATCAGCTCAGTTCAGTTCAGCCACTCAATTGTGTCTGACTCTTTGAGATCCCATGAACCGCAGCATGCAAGACCTCCCTGTCCATCACTGAGTCCTGGAGTCCACCCAGACTCATGTCCACTGAGTCAGTGATGCCATTCAACATCTCATCCTCTGTCGTCCCCTTCTCCTCCTGCCCTCAATCTTTCCCAGCATCAGGGTCTTTTCCAGTGAGTCAGCTCTTCACATCAGGTGGCCAAAGTATTGGAGTTTNTTCAACATCTTATCCTCTGTCGTCCCCTTCTCCTCCTGCCCTCAATCTTTCCCAGCATCAGGGTCTTTTCCAGTGAGTCAGCTCTTCACATCAGGTGGCCAAAGTATTGGAGTTTCAGCTCCACCATCAGTCCTTCCAATGAACACCCAGGACTGATCTCCTAGTATGTACTAATCTAGTGCACACAAGTATCTATCAATATTTGCATTTCTTTAAGTAATTATCTATATCTATGTATGGATGTGAGAATTGGACTGTGAAGAAAGCTGAGCGCCAAAGAATTGATGCTTTTGAACTGTGGTGTTGGAGAAGATGCTTGAGAGTCCTTTGGACTGCAAGGAGATCCAGCCAGTCCATTCTAAGTGAGATCAGTCCTGGGTGTTCTTTGGAAGGAATGATGCTAAAGCTGAAACTCCAGTACTTTGGCCACCTCATGCGAAGTGTTGACTCACTGGAAAAGACTCTGATGCTGGGAGGTATTGGGGGCAGGAGGAGAAGGGGACGACAGAGGATGAGACGGCTGGATAGCATCACCAACTCAGTGGAAATGAGTCTGAGTGAACCCCGGAAGTTGGTGATAGACAGGGAGGCCTGGCGTGCTGCGATTCATGGGGTCACAAAAGAGTCGGACATGACTGAGTGACTGAACTGAACTGACTGATATTAAGAAGCTAGACTTCTTACTGATGTCACTAACTCTGATCCATTATGACGTAGATCACTCTAGCTTCTCTTTTTGCTTGTTTGTAAATCCCCACTCCAACAGTGAGAAACCTGGCTCCCACAATCTGCCATTCATTTATTTAATTGTTCAATCCAGTATGCATGCATAGCAGATCAGAATTGTTACCCATGCACCCATGGGCAGAAACTTTGCCAACTAGAATATGATGCTTATGTGCAGCTTCTTTCACCTTTTCCTTACAAACTCTACCCTTTATCAAAGTTCCTTATTTCACCACCTTCCCCCCACCCAACTTCAAAGAAATTATTTCATTCATTTGTAGCACAGATAGATCCTCTTGTCACAGTCTTCGTTCCTTTCTGGGATCGTGACCTTCCCAGAGATCTTTTTTTCTAATTTGCGTCCATGAAGGTTTACGCCTTGTGCTGTAAGTGTCTGTTTGTTGTAGTTCAGTTGCTAATCGTGTCTGGCTCTTTTGTGAACCCCATGGACTGTAGCCCGCCAGGATCCTCTGTTCATGGCATTTCCCAGGAAAGAATACTGCAGTGGGTTGCCATTTTCTTCTCCAGAGGATCTTCCTGACCCAAAGATTGAGGCCACATGTCCTGAATTGCAGGAGGATTCTTTGCTGAACCACCAGGGAAGCCACAGAAGTGTCTATACATTTCGACAAAAGCACTGTGTTACACATTCAGTGACGTTGTATAGAACAATTTCATAGCCCTAAAAATCTTACCAAACAGAATGTTTTTGTCTTCTCAAAAGAAAGTGAAAACTTCTAGTAAGAGGCAGGAATGAATGCATACTTATATAACTCTCTACTCTGAAGCTCCAAAAATGAGCACAATCAACTAAAAATAGAAAAAGGAAACTCCATAAATAATGAAATAGCCACCATAAACCACTATCACAAGCCCAGAATATCCTTGAGCTCCGATGAAATTTAGTTCAAGGAGGAAATCCAAGTTGATAACATCTGCCTTATTTTTGTGCAAACAGCTGTTTTCAGGAAAGGGCTCTGAAGGGCCATGTAAATGCTGCACTCGTGATGACTGTTACATAGGTAAAGTATGGGACAAGCAGATAAGCTTGTCCCCTGGAATCTCATTTTCTCATCACAATGCTTTCAAAGAGGACTGAAAAGACCACATGACGATCCCATTTTATTTTCTCTAACTCACCTTCCTAAACTGGAGTGGCAGCCCAGAGTCCAGGCTGGGCCATGGAGCCAGATCCAGCCTTGTCACTACTGGGCAATGCTAGTTGAGCAGAAATAAATAAGCACTAACCACTGAGCAGAAGTTTGCTGAGATGTAGTATTTAATGCTCTGACCCTGTATCTATTCAGGAAGATCTGCTACCCTGGAAGGAAAAGAAGGAAAAGTTTCCCTTTCCCCTACTAGACCAAGCATGCTCCTGCACCCACACCCCCTCCACATACACAGAAGCTTTAATGCTGTAAAAAAACAAATGGAGGATGGGACAGAATGACCACCTCCTCTCTGGAGAATGTGGATACATTTCTATACTCAAGTCAAGCAGTACTGAGGACCTATGGTCCAGATATGTGCCCCATCCATTTACTGGCTTTTAATTCCATCTCTCTCAGCCCTAAAACCAATGTCCTTCCCTTCTGGTGTTGAGAGATAAGAATAGTTCACACTTAGGAAATGCAAGTGTAGAGAAATTAGCAATGCCTTGAGACCAAAATTGGCCTCTCTCTCCATGGACAGACTAAAACGTATCACCTGCTCAGAACCAGCGAGTAGAGTGTTCTCTTGCAAAGGGCCAGATGTTTTTGTCAATAATTTACTCTGACAGTGTAGAAATAGCTGGGCTCTAGGAAAAGAGACCCAGATTTCTGATGCTCATTTTGCTATTATAGCCCCTCTAAATCTTATTTTTAGAGGCTATTAGTTCTAAAGCCCCTACAATGGAACAGGTCTGTTAGACTATCTTTAGCCAACAATTTCCTTTCCATTCTGAAACAATTTAGTGCATTATCTCAGCCCAAGAACAGGGAAAGGGGAGGGGTAGCATTTTCCTTAAATGATGTTACTAATGTAACAGGCAGTGTTAGTGGCTGCTCTCCGCAAATTCTCTCTTGAGAAGAAGCTGTAAACGCTGTCAGTCTTATACATCTGAGCAACCAAATAAATGTGAGATTAAGATCAGCAAGCTCTCGCTGTGTTTGCAATTCAAATGTAAGCTAACCTTCCTTTGAATCTCAGAGAGTTCTGAGTTTTTACCTTTTAGCTCTGGAGGAATTATGAATGTTAGCACTGGGAAATTAACTCATAAGGTGTTAGTGCTGAAGGGCTTTTAATATCCGTTTGTTTCACAGATAAGTAAACAGGAGTTCACAGAGGTTGGGAAGTTTACCTTAGGTCACAGAGCTGGTAAGAGGCAGAAAGGACTAGAATGTGCTTGGATTCCTGGAGAAATGGTCTTTATGTTTATCATGTCACTGGCTGCACAGAACTAGGCACCAGCTAACTCCCAGTGTCGATGCAGTTTGCCATTTTCTCCTTTGTAGCTGAGCCTCAGTTTATACATCTGAGATTTGCAATAAAAATGCTTGCCCTCATAGTTTGTGTGAGAAACATGTGAAATGGCTAAGTGTGTATACACATGTGTATGTGTGTATATAGGTGGTGATAATTTTGTAGCTTCATCAGTCTCCAACCATTCATATTTCACAAGAGAAAAGCTCTAATAGCCCAGCATTCAGCAATTATTTTCAGATTACGTTAATCTTTTTTTCTCAAAGCACTTCACTTGTAGAGTTTGCAATCTGTTTACATGGGATGCTGAAATGAGAAGGCTATTATTAGTTTGGAAGTAGGCAATGCCAGATAAAGAATTTGCCTTTACTTGGATATCATGAGCTAAGATGCTAAGAAAGGCTTGGCGTGGGAGCTGTCCTGCCTTTATTCTCAGCTCTTCCAGTCTTCCTTCAATATTCCTGCAGAGGGGAAAGTGACAAGTTTCTGAGTTTCAAGGGTTTTGTACCACTTACGTGTCAGTCTGGACTCTTTTATTCCAAGGGCTCAGGTGCCTCAAAAATGAGTTTGTGGTTATAAGAGTCACTTGACTTGGAAACAGACAGTCAAGAATATGTCTTTCCTCAGCATCATGAGCTTGAGAAGAGAAGCTGTGTCTTATTCATGTTGCATCCTTAGGCCTCACAAGAATATAATAATGATTAGTGAAATACAAAGCATGACACATCTTTGCTTCTAGTACAAGTACAATTATCCCAATCGGATAATTAAAGATTGAGCTCTAAAAACAAAACAGAAAAATTCTAGAAGAAAATATAGGTGAAGACTTGTATGAGTTTGAAGTAATAACATAGGCAGGAATTACCAAGGAAGCTTAATAGTTTTAATCAGGTAATCAGCTCTCATATGGAAGAAAACAACACAAAATTTAAAAGGAATTTGTGAACTGGGAATGAGATTTGGAACTTGCACAGTATAGGTTAAGGCTGATTATGTATAAATATCACTAGAAAATGATGAATATCCCAGTTGGAAAAAAAATGGAGAAAGATGTGAATAGGTACTTCACTATAGAAGAAATGTAAGGGTTCAATAAGCATGAAAACATATTAAATCTTATTAGTAAACAAAGTTGTATGTCTCAGAACAAGGAGGTAGTATCTGCAGCTATAAACTGAACATAGGTTTTGAGAACATCATAATGCCTAGCACTGACTGGGCGTTGCTCTCATGTATTACAGGTAGAGGTGTGCATCGGTAAACTATTGTGCCTCATATCTCCATATCTTAAAGTCATGTTTGCCTTTTGATCCAGCAGTTACACTTTTAAGAAATATTTGCAGGAGTGTACAAGATACATATGTAAGAATACCTATTAAAGCATAATTTATAACATTAACAAATTTGAAACCTCCTAAATGTCCCCAACCAGGCTATTTGTTTAAAAATTATGATATATAAGAACATATTAGAATCTTCAAACTGTGATATATTAAAATGATATAATGGAATCATATGCTACTAATAAGAGTGATAATGCAGAAGTATAATTATTGTTATAGAAATGTGTTTATGATCTATTACCCCATGAAAAGAATGTTTCCAATAGATTTATATGATGACATATGAAATGAAAACGTCACAAAGGTTAATACTTCAAATACACATATATATTGAAGACAGCTATCTCTGGATAGTGAAATGACAATTGGTTCTTTAATTATAAAAGAAAGAAATTATTTATGTATACACTCAAACTTTTTCTAGACTGAATAAGTATAATACGCCCTAAATAAAGGAATAATAAGGGTTTAAAAAAACAGGAGAAAAACACAAAATTCGTTCATGGATATTATTAAAACTACATTGTGTGTCTTATGGAATTATTTTCAAACTTGGACTGTAGCAAGCTTCAGTTTGGGTTCCCCAGACACTGAGTCAAGGATCAAGTGCAAGTTTTTGCTTTGGGAAACATTAGTAGGACAGTGGGGAAATGAGAGAGGGGGGAAAAGAAAGCTAGTAAGTTTTCTCTTGGGAAGAAAATACTATTGTAAGTAGAGCTTAAGTTTGCTAAGAAACTCAAGGGAACTGTAAGGAACATGTGCTACAGAATTCTATTGCCTAAGAGGAAAGGCAGCTGAGATATGTATCCACCACCTCCTTTCAGTCACTGGCTGAGAGCTGTTCCTGGGGTGTATAAATTTCCAGAATTTCTGGACTTCTCTACTTCCAGGCAAAGAGAGGCAGGTCCTGGCACTTGGGAATGGCCTGTGTGTGTAGAAACAGTCAGGGCTGAGATCAGATGGTAGGCCAGCAACAGATGGAATTGGAAATCTGTCCGTTAGTAGGTGAAGACAGTTTGGGTCATGAAGAGAAAGACATTTATTTGCATCAAGTTATGTAATTAATGGCTGAGCCAGACTCAAACCAAGTCTTCTAACTTCCATCCAGGGCTTTTTCATTGCATGACGACCAGGTCCATCTTTGTCATGGTCACTTCTAAGCATGACCAACCTAGACAGCATATTAAAAAGCAAGACATTACTTTGCCAACAAAGGTCTATCTAGTCAAAGCTCTGGTTTTTCCAGTAGTCATGAATGGATATGACAGTTGGATTATAAAGAAACCTGAGCACTGAAAAATTGATGCTTTTGAACTGTGGTGTTGGAGAAGACTCTTGAGAGTCCCTTGGACTGCAAGGAGATCAAACCAGTCCATCCTAAAGGAAATCAGTCCAGAATATTTATTGGAAGGACTGATGTTGACGCTGAAGCTCCAATACTTTGGCCACCTAATGTGAAGAGCTCACTTACTTGAAAAGACCCTGATGCTGGGAAAGATTGAAGGTGGAAGGAGAAAGGGACGACAGAGGACGATATGGTTGGATGGAATCACTGACTCAAAGGACATGACTTTGAATAAGCTCCGGGAGTTGGTGATAGACAGGGAAGCCTGGCGTGCTATAGCCCATGGGGTCACAAAGAGCCGGACACGACTGAGTGACTGAACTGAACTTAAGCATGTTAGGTACCATGCTTGACATTCCATCTGTTGCTGTCCTCCATTAAATATAGGATGCAAGATTCGTGTGATCTTATTCCATCTACTCACTACCAGCCTCACGAAGAAGAGTTTTCAGGTCGGTGATTTGTAAATGGATTTAAACCACACAGCCCTTATTTCTAATGAGAGTTTATGAGGATAATGAATCCATAAAACAAGCGAATATATTGTTGTTCAGATGGAAGGGGATGAAGAGGTCCTCATTATATTAGAACCCTAAGGAGGGATTTCAAGGAACACGTTTTGAAAACACTCATTTCTCCTGTATTCTGGCTAGAGAAAAACGGAATTATTCCAAGGAGTCTAAGGTCAAGGGTGGTTTTACAGAAGCTCATGGAGGAGAAGAAATAACTCTTAAATGCATGTGATGCCAATTGTAAGGTTAAAGTTTTTCTTGGAAAAAAACACCGCTTCTTTACTTTTTCTGCTAAATGTTCTTTGTTGGATGTTTAACTAGAATGACTGGACCCAGATGTCCCCCTGAGAACTTGTTTGCTTTAGAAGAGTAAAGGGGGGTAACTCTTTCAAAAATGACGACCTTGAATTGATATTTCAAAATTCAACAATAACCCAGCACACTGCAGTTGTTTGCAAATAACATTCATGTATTTTTAAAAACAGTTTTTTCCTCTCTGGGTAATTTGTTTATAAAATGACTCATTTCTCCTATCCATACTTAGGATGAGTGATGAGCCAGACAAATGTGGGTTCAAATCTCATGACCACGAATCAATAGCTATGTAATGCTGAGCAAGTGTGATCACTGTTTTGAGACTAATGCTCACCATGCTTGAAAAACAGACTGTTCTGGGTATTGTGGCTAGTACATAGTAAAGTGCTTAAAAAGTGGTAGCTAATGTTTTTTATTCGATGTATACAGGCTTAGGTCAGGAAAAAATAATTTCTGCTGTGAAAGGTGATTAGCTATTAAACATAAAATTTTCTTAGGCAAATTTGTTTCAAGGCCATGTCAAATATTATGCTAGTGAGAAAACCAGTGTGTTAGTTAAAAAAAAAAAAAAGGCTGCCTGATCTAGTGGGTATAAAACTGATGTGTAATATAACTGTGTGTGTGTTCTAAGAAAGATTGCAGTTTCACTTCACAAGGTTGTTCAAACAGCATATCCTTATGATTTGCAGAAGGAAATGTGTAGCAGGTGGTCCAGCGATAGAGATACCCATCAGAGACAAATACATCAACTTCAAGAAGCAAACAAGAACGCATCTGAGTCTAAACTTACAATAGCAAGATTCCTCCCCAAGAGTGGTATTTATTAGGTCAAACTAACATGAAAAAAGGCAACAGTGACAACAGGGACAGAAAACAGAGTGAAAGCAACATTTAAAAAAGGTTTTGTGAACAGGATTTAGTGTATTGCTTGAGACTGATGCATAAAATTTTGAATATAAGGAATCCTATTATATATACGTTTTTATTGTAGATTATTTTTCACAAACCTTTTTTTAATATAAATTATAAATTACGTTTTAAATAAACTTCATCTGTTAAAATATACGCATATTGAGCATGGCATTTTGGTGCATTTGACAAATGTCACCACCGGCCTGATGAAGATGGAGGAGATCCCCTCCCCCCAAATTTTACCCAGGCTGCTTTGCAGTCAGTTCTCCTCACTGGCTGCCCCAGGCAATCACTGATCTGATCTCTACCACTGAAACGTTAGTGAATCATACTAAATATGAGTGAATATTACTTTTGCCTGGCATGGAACATCACAGAAATGGAATCCCACATTATGCACTCTCTGTGTCTGGCTTTTTTTCACTGAGCACATACCTTTGAGTTTCAGCCACGTTGTTTGCATTATAGCGGCCATAAAGAAGTGCTCCTCAGAACTCAAGCTGCAGGGAACATAACTGATCAGGGCCAGGCTGCTGTGCCCTTAGTTCACCACGGTGGTCATGGCTGAGGTCCTGCGTCCTTCAGGCTGCTCCCAGCTGAGGACTGCTGTGCAGAGATTCTAAGGTGGCCCTATCCTGTGAGAAGCAGGACTTTCTGACCAGCAGCTTTGGCTCAAGGACGCCCTATTGGCCTGGCCAAAATCTTCTTGGAGCTCTGCCATTGTCTAAGATGCCTCTTATACAATCTTCATTCTTTTCTTCTCCCCTTCACAAAAGCCATCTCCTGACACTGCTTCCTCCTCTAACCCTCCTGTTTTTCTCTGAAGGTGTTTTCACCAAGAAGTCTTCCATTGTCGTCTATTTATTTGTAAATATTTATTTATTTTGGCCGCGCTGGGTCTTCCTTGCTGTGCCAGGGCTTTTTTAGTTGCAGCCAGTAAGGGCTACTCTTTCATTGTTGTGCGAGGGATTCTCATTGAGGTGACTTCTCTTTATGTAGAACATGGGCTCTAATTACATGGGTTTAAGTAATTGTGGTGCCCAGGCTCTGTTGTCCCACAGCATGTGAAATCTTCCCAGACCAGGGATTGAACTGGTTTCCCTTGCATTGCAAGGCAGATTCTTAACCACTGGATTGCCAGGGAAACCCTCCCATCATGTTTAATTTCATCTTATTGTTTGCTTCTTAGGGAATCTGAACTAACTCATTTGCTGTTTAATAGTTCATTCATTTTATTCAGGAGAAGGGAAAGGTAACTCCCTCCAGTATTCTTGCCTGGAGAATTCCATGGACAGAGGAACCTGGTGGGCTACAGTCCACGGGGTCGCAAAGAAACAGATGTGACTGAGTGACTAACACTTTCACTTTCCTTTTTATTGCTGATTATTATTCCATTTTAAGAGTTTATTAGATCTGTTTTTCCTTTCTTCTGTTAATTGACACCGGGGATGTTTCCTGTTTTTGACTACTATAAATAAAATTGCTATGAAAATTTATGTAAAAGTTGATGTGTTTTCACTTATCTTGGATAAATACTTAGGAGTATGTTCCTGGGTCAAATGGTAAATGTATGTTTCACTTTATGTTTCACCCCTGGACATATACTGTTAAAATGCTTTCCAAAGCAGCCAAACCCTTTTCCATTTGTACAAGCAATGTGTAAGAGGTCTTTTTGCTCCACATTCTCACTAATATCCGCTATCAGTTCTTTTGATTTTAGTTGTTTTATTATATGCATATTGATTTTTTCATTGCCCTTCCCTGATGAATAAAGATTTAGAGAATATTTTTAACTGCCTTTGGCCATATGTATATTTATTTTTTGGGGAAAAGTACGTGTTCAATTCTTTGACCATTTTTACTGGACAGTTTATTATCTTCTTGTAGCATTCTAAGAGTGCTTCATATATTGTGAATGCAAATTCTTTGTCAGTATATGTATTGCAAACACGTTCTCCCAGTTCTTGGCTTACATTTTCATTTTCTGACTTATGGCTTTCGAAAAACAGCTGTTTTATTTTTGATAAACATCAATGCATCAAGTTCTGCTTTTTTTTTTAAGTTAGCAAGGTTGTTGTTTATTTGTTTGTTTGTTTTTGTCTTCTGTCTGTAAAAAAATCCTTGCCACAATATTGGTACCTCTGTTGAAACTTATATATCATGGTTTTTATGATTAGTTCTGTGATTGATTTCTGTTATGTTTTTCCTCTGTAGTTTGTGGAAGGGGGTTGAGGTTACTATTTTTCATGTAGATATACAGTTGTGCTATTACTGCCTGTTAAAAAGATAATCCTTTTTCCCTTATCTTTATCCGATTGTCAGGACTCAGTTGATTTTATGTACATGGTTCTTTTTCTGGACTTCTAGTTCATTGATCTTTATGTCTATCTTTATTCTAATACCACATGGTTTTATTACTATAGCTTTAAAGTAAGTAAAGACAGTATCATCCTCCATCTTTTTTTCTGCTTTTCCGCAAGGTTATAGTGTATATTCTAGGTTCTTTGCATTTTCATATGAATTTTAGAATCATCTTGTCTATTTATACCAAGAAGAATGCTGGGACTTTGATTGGTATTGTGTTCATCAATTTGGGGGAGAATTGACATCTTAATAATAGAGAGTTTTGGATCATGTACTGCCTGTTTTTCAGTGTTTGTAAAGATTTGTTTCACATTATCTTGAGAGGGCTAGTGTGGGACCAGTCATTCCATCATATCTGAAGGGGAAAGCTGACAATTCTAATTGTATATAGAATTTCTAATAGGCCATTGCTGGTGACTTTTCTCTAACTGCAAACAAAGCTTTCCAAGTATGTTTTTGTTTTTTTTTTTAATGAAGTCTAGTTGGTTTACAATATTGTTGTAGTTTCAAGAGTACAGCAAAGAGATTCAGTTACAGATACTTATATTCTATATATGTACTTATTCTTTTTCAGATTCTTTTCCCATTATAGGTTATTATTCTACAAGATAGTGAATATAGTAACCAGTGCTATACAGTAGATCTTTGTTGTTTATTTCATATACAGTAGTGAAAGTGAAAGTGAAAGTGAAAGTGAAGTCGTGACCAACTCTTTGCGACCTATGGACTGTAGCCCACCAAGCTCCTCCGTCCATGGGATTCTTCAGACAAGAATACTGGAGTGGGTTGCCATTTCCTTCTCTAGGGGATCTTCCTGACCCAGGGATTGAACCCAGGTCTCCCACACTGCAGACAGACGCTTTAACCTCTGCACCACCAGGGAAGCCCATACACAGTAGTGTGTGTATATTAGTCCCCAGTTCCTAATTTATCCCCCCTTTCCCCTTTGCAGTTTGGTAGGCATAACTTTGTTTCCTATGTCTGTAAGTCTATTTCTCTTTTGATGTGAATTGGTACAGCCACTCTGGAGAAAACTAAAGCTAGAGTGAGCATATGATCCAGCAAGCTCACCCCTGGGCATATATCCAGAAAAGACAAAAACTAATTGTAAAAAAATATATGCACTCCAGTTTTAGTTTTGATACTTTTTCCTCCCTTTCCTTTGATGAAGGGAGTAGGGCAAACAAACAAACAAACTAGAAAAACCTAATCATCTTAGCCAGAATCTATCAGTACAGAGGCAAGCAATATAAATGAGAAAGAAAAAATTTGGAAGACCAAAGTTTGCATACTGGCTTCATCTCCACTGGTATGGTCTTCAGCAAGCTACTTAATTCCTTCCAATTTTAGGTTTCTTATTAGAAAAACAGGTCTAATCCTACCCTGCTTTTTCTACAGGGGTATTTTAAGTCCCTGGTAAAATAATGTACTGCATGAATATGAAAACACTCTCTAAACTTTAAGGCACCAAACACAACGAAGAAGTACTTTTATTATTCTTTAGTAAAATGAAGTCCTGTCCTGTCAGACCACTCTAGTTAGCTTCCCCACTTCTCCAATTACTTGGCTATTTGTCTCAGGATTCATTTCTGCCTCCTCTTTTCTGTTATTTTGTAGTCTGCAGGCAGAGGGAGGCCTCTGAGCACTCAGCTGGAAAGAAAATCTCTCCAAAGTATGTACCTGTGGGAAATATTCCCCTTCTCTATGGGATTATGCTGGGAAATAATACATTTTGGGCTTTCAGTCAATCAAGACAGCAACAGCAAGAAAACCTGTTTACTTTAACTTTGAGAGGAAAATGATGCTTTTCATTTTATAAGATTTCCTTATACAAAAATATGTTTGCATATTTTAACAAAGTTTAAAATGTAACTTTTAAAAGATTATGGTTTATAGGAAAGTGTCATGACTGAATCCACCACTGGCAGAAATTGTTCTGGCTTTGATATCATCTCATCTCTTAGAGACCTGAGCTCCATGACTTTTCAGATCCATGCATGAGATACAGTGCCAACTTTCTCTTAGTACATCATAGAAAACAAAACCTACAGACACAGGAAAAGATACTCAGCTTTTCTTGATTAGTTCTGGTTAGTCTAAAGTCTGGAAGCCAGACTTCTTTCTTTCTGGTCCTAGCTCCTCCTCTTGTTAGCTATGTGACCTTACGAAGTTATTCAGTCTCTCTAGGCCTCAGTTTTTCTCATCTATGTAATGGGTTAATATGAGTTCTAACACAGAGCTGACATAGGATTGAGTGAATTAATAATATAAAGCACTTAGAATGGTGCTTTGTGTGTGGTAAGCACACAAAGGTTCAATAAGCGTTGTATTAAAAAATATTCCCTTGTTCTTGCGCTATACTTTTAGGAAGCATGACTACAAAACTTACTATGGTACTAAATTTATTGGCAGGAACTAGTCTAGTTTTTGAGGGTCTGAATTAAGTGGGCAGGAATATTGACATTTTCAAGTCAGTTATATTCCATAACCAAGGAACGTCTAGAGCTCACCATCAACAAACTTGAACAGATTGGGGTTTGGGGGAAATAGCTAAGCTTATATGACTTATGGCTTGAAACCTAGATCTTAGAGCTCAAAGTCCCTCCTTTGGTTGTAGTCAATCTGGCTGCTTCATAGCTGGAAGTTGAGAACACGTGTGGATTTCTGGAACTGTCTGTTTCATCATGGCCTTAGATGGGAGTTTGTGAAAGGAGAAAGTAGGATGCTCTCCTCTCACAGTGCCATCCACAGTATCCACAGAGATCTCCTGGCACCTTATAAGCACCTCCAATAAGAGATATTTCCCTCTTTGCGTTACTAATTTTTTGTATTACTAAGTCTAGCTTCCCTGTTAGCTTGGATTCTTTGTAGGAAGAGTCGTCTGAGCCCTTAGCACCTAGCACAGTTTCAGGTGCTTAGTAGGCAGTTAGTAAATGCTAAGATAGCTTTAAATTAATTCCTGGTTTTACATTTCAGTCTTCTCCTGTGTCCCTTTATGTTGGCTGGCCGTTTGAATAAGTGGTTAAAAGAGAAAAACCAGTTAGAAGATAGCAGTCAGCCCCATTCTTTGTTGAAAACCATAGTCCTTCAGTGTTTTGTGCATGTCTACACTCTTTGCACCTAAGGAGAGAATCGGGATTCACATCGACCTAAGGAGAAGGAACTTAATGTTGTTATCTCAACAATGTGTGTTTAACCATCACTCTGACTTTCCTGCAAACTTCTACTCTTGACTCTTTTTAAATCTGTTTTCCACGTAGCAGCCAGAGAACTCTTCTGAAAATGCAAGCTCGATCATGCATCTTCTCTACTGAAAACTCTCCAATGGCTTCCCATTGGACTTAGAGTCAAACCCACACCACTGTGGCTTCCCAGATGCTGTGCTTTAGCCCTTGCTGAACTTCTAGTTGACCTTGAAGCCATTCTCCCTCTGATTCTCTGTGTCCTAGTTGCTCCTAAGTTTCTTACAGGTCCTCAAGCAAGCCCTTTCCAGGGCTTAGCACACTTTTTTTTTCCATTGTTGGTCCTCTCTTCTCTCCTAGTTTTCAGATACTTGCTCTTTCTTCTTTTGGGTCCTCCCTGAGAGCCACTATGGAGGAGAAACTCTTCTTTAATTGACACCACAGCACCCTGTTTATACCTTTCTTAGCAATTTACCACTATTCATTAATTATGTGCTTATTAATGAGCTTTTGTTTTTGATAGCAACATATAAGTCTTATGAGGTATTGGACTAAATGTATTCCCAATGANGAGGAGAAACTCTTCTTTAATTGACACCACAGCACCCTGTTTATACCTTTCTTAGCAATTTACCACTATTCATTAATTATGTGCTTATTAATGAGCTTTTGTTTTTGATAGCAACATATAAGTCTTATGAGGTATTGGACTAAATGTATTCCCAATGATATATAAATATATACATTTGCAAAGCTGTAAAACTGCAGAAGTTTGATAAGGTTGGTATTTATCTCTATGAATATTATATTTCCAGTGTCAACCATAAGGGTGGTTCCTAGTAAATAGTTACTGAATAATTATGTATTAATTGAAAATTTCAGATCTAATTTGCATCCTTTTTCTTATCTCACCAGGCAGGGAGGGAGTGTTTGGAAGTGACATATGCTAATATAAAGCGTATTGGTGCCGAGTATATGTTCAGGTCTTCAGATTCACTGTGTTGAGTAGACTTGTTATTTTGGCGGAGCCATGAGGGAATTGTGTCTGAGAGGAAGGCAATGCATTAGATCAAAAGGAAATTATAAAGAGCCAGGTTAACCAGGTTTCCATGTGGAGAGCTGAATCCCTATTACCCCAAGCCCTGAAGAGGTCCTCATGAAAGAGACAGCCTGGTATCCAGTTACACACAAGATATTTGGGGATAATGAAATGTAATCCTTGTGCTTAGTACTTTCCAATGAGCTGCAGAAGGGTATGGAAACTTCCTATGATTAACATTATTTCCAGATATACTGTTTTTGATCTTATAGATATTTTTGGCTGTTTTCAAATTATTTCAGCAATTCACAAAGAAAGGCCAGGAATTATTAATATTTATTCATAACATACATACATATGCAAATAAATATTTCTTTTCAGTAGACCTCGAACTGTAACATGTTTTGTACACAAACAGAAATCAATCAAAATAAATCTCAAATTCAATGTACATATGTATCCTATTGAGGATGAGGAAGTCAAAGCCACAGTTAGCCTGCCTGCACATGAGGTCTTTATTACACAGGACTGCTGCTGCTGCTGCTAAGTCGCTTCAGTCGTGTCCGACTCTGTGCGACCCCATAGACAGCAGCCCACCAGGCTCCCCCATCCCTGGGATTCTCCAGGCAAGAACACTGGAGTGGGTGCCATTTCCTTCCCCAATGCGTGAAAGTGAAGTCTCTCAGTTGCGTCCAACTCTTAGCGACCTCATGGACTGTAGCCCACCAGGCTCCTCCATCCCTGGGATTTTCCAGGCAAGAGGACTGGAGTGGGGTGCCACTGCCTTCTCCTTACACAGGACAGTGCCTTCGAGATTACATTTCAATGCCTTAATTTATCTCTATGTGGAAGGGAGGGCAGCACAACTCATCTCACACCACGGAGAGGTCTTCTAAGCACAGAGATAATTTTGTATTCCTTCTGTAAGACAAAAATCTTGGCAAATTAAAGCTTCAAAGACTTAGTCTTACAGAGGGGACAACTGCTGTGACTCGACAAGTTTAAATCAAGATCTGAACCTCAGTGCTCTCCTTTCCCTCTTGTGTTCAATACAACAACATAGGGTTCTTGGGGTAACAACATAGGGTTCTTGGGGTAAATGAAGAAGGAAGTAAAGCATTTTAAGAGACATCTGTCAGTAGAGAAGCAAAATGTCTTTTTGATCATAAACTGGTATTAATATTGGATAATAAAAATTACCTAGGCATTGTATTGCATAGCATAGTTTCAGAAGGTGAAATGGGCAGTTTTGAGTGGCTTCTGTAGCCATAATCAGCTATCCAGGAAGAAATCTCAGAATATTAATGCTATCTAAATTAGCATCTCTCTCAATGGAGTTCATGTTGCCAAACTTTGAATTCCCATTAATAGGTGACTTCTCTTTCCCATTGGGCTTCCCTGGTGGCTTAGATGGTAAAAAGTGTGTCTGCAATGCAGGAGACCTGGGTTTGATCCCTGGTTTGGGAAGATTCCCTGGAGAAGGAAATGGCAGCCCACTCCAGTATTCTTGCCTGGAAAATCCCATGGACTNGCTTAGATGGTAAAAAGTGTGTCTGCAATGCAGGAGACCTGGGTTTGATCCCTGGTTTGGGAAGATTCCCTGGAGAAGGAAATGGCAGCCCACTCCAGTATTCTTGCCTGGAAAATCCCATGGACTGTGGAGCCTGGTAGACTACCGTCCATGGGGTCGCAAAGAGTTGGACACAACTGAGTGACTTCACTTTTTTCTCTTTCCCATTAGTAACTTTAAAAAGAAAGTCTTTATAAATAAGAGAGATTGAATGGTTTTATTATATGTTTTGATCACTGAAAGGTCTCTTCCCACTCAGTGGCAAATACTAACATAGCTGCTCTGCTATATTGACTCATTAAAAGGAGGTAATAATAGTGTGGAAATGGGTTGGAAACCAGGAGCATCTGCTTTTAATTTCAGTTCTTAAACTAAACAGTGGTGAGATCTTGATCACTTTATCTAACCTCTCTGAACCTCAGTTTTTCAACTCTAAAAATTGGGCTAATAATAGTGACTTTTGGGAATAAAGTGAGAATTAATGGGGATAATGTGTCAAAGTGTTTAGCACAGTACAGGGCGTGAAGGTGGTGCTCAACAGATGGCAGTTAAGGTCAGTAACCATGACACTGGCCATTTTACCTGAGTTAACCTTCTGAGCCAAGTCAAATGTGTGATTGGATTACAGCATATGTCTACGCTCAAAACTAGAGAGGAAATAATGGGAAACAAAGAAGTCAGCACATTTGTTCTTCTCATTTTTCTGTCTTTTCAGACTATGGTACAGTTATTCTAAACTATAATATCTTTTTGTTGTCTATTTAGTAATTTTAAAAAGCAAGGCTAATTTCTCCTAACATTGCTCTTTCAGCAGCACTCACTAGCAAAACAGGCAAAATCAAGTGGAGGAATATTGTGACAAGCATTGGGAAAGGTGTATCTGTTGTATGAATTCTCTAAGTGTGAATTATCTTCTTTAGGCTAACCTATCTCCTAGGTCATTCAGAGTTCAGCACGTGGCTTCATTCTTCTGTGTAGACAAAGCAGTTGTGACTTGATGGGTTTTGACAGGTGGCAAGCGCAGGCAGGAAATGCCAAGTGCAGGTAGCTTAGGGAGCCCTCAGGAAAACTATTTCCTGACTCAAAATCCGATGAGACATTGCATCTTAAATCCAATCCAGCATGTAACCAGAGTAAATGGAACAGAAGAATAAAATGTGTTTTATTCATAATGAACTGAGACTGCACATAAAAGAATCCTTTAAATATCTGAATGGTTAAAAATGGATTATATTTCCCTTTGGGAAAAGAAGCAGTCAAAGGGATAGGGCTGATGAACTGAGCTTATTAAATTGGTTTTTGGCGGTGATAAAAATGGTATTGACAAAAAGGCAGTGGTATATATTTCACACACATTTTCAGGATAATGAACATAAAGTACTGCTCTGGTGAAAGTTGAGATGCTTTAAATTCTGACACCTGGACTCTGGTGGCATGCTTATCATCCAGAGTGGAGCTCAGCTTTGAGAAACCAAAGTGATTTCATGAACAAACACCTTTAATCATTAATGGAGCTGGTTTCCCAAGTGAGACAATTCTGCAATACTGGAGAAAATATTCAGAAAGAGCATGGGTGGATACCACTTGCTTCAGTTGACATTATTAGGGAAACTCTAATCCTTTAGTCCCACACCAAGGAATCCTTGAGCACTGCAATGGAATTTGTGGTATATGAAAGTGTGTCATTAACCTTATTCTCAGAAACCCTCCTTTTTCAAGAATTTGCTCTAAGACTAGATCGGCAATTATCTTATCATTCTTTATATATCCCATTTGATTTAGATATAACAGATTGCATGAGATTTCCGCCTTCTTAGAAAAATAAAACAGATCCTGAAAATTTTAGCAAAGAACAGCAATTTTGTGTGTGAAAGGTGGTAGCTGGAATGGACAGCTATGGTTTGGTCCCTGAAATTTACATACCTTTGTTGTATCTTCCTTAATATGGGTGGCAGCAGGAAATGGCAACCCACTCCAGTGTTCTTGCCTGGAGAATTCCAGGGATGGGGGAGCCTGGTGGGCTGCTGTCTATGGGGTCGCACAGAGTTGGACATGACTGAAGCGACTCAGCAGCAGCAGCAGCACTATGTTGACCTTTTGGAAAGGTGGATACTCCTATGATACTTCAGCTTAAATTTTAAAAACTCATTCTTCCATTTCTTCCTAGTAGCCTGTAATTCTAAATAATATTCAGTAAAACTTTGGGGATTATATGAATAAGCAGGCCTTCGTTTCTTCACCTGTAAGATGGAATAACAAAAACCCCTACCTGGAAGAGCTGCTGAGGGCTTCCAGCAACTCAGTGGGAAAGAACCCATCTGCCAGTACAGAAGAGAGGATTTTGATCCCTGATCCATGAAGGTCCCGTATACCTTGGAGCAGCTAAGTCCGTGTTCCACAACTACTGAGCCTGTGTGCCCTAGAGCTCATGCTCTGCAACAAGAGAAACCCCCACACAGCAACTAGAGAGTAGCCCCCACTTCCTGTGATTAGAAAAGGCCAGTCAGGAATGAAGACNTGAGATTTCCGCCTTCTTAGAAAAATAAAACAGATCCTGAAAATTTTAGCAAAGAACAGCAATTTTGTGTGTGAAAGGTGGTAGCTGGAATGGACAGCTATGGTTTGGTCCCTGAAATTTACATACCTTTGTTGTATCTTCCTTAATATGGGTGGCAGCAGGAAATGGCAACCCACTCCAGTGTTCTTGCCTGGAGAATTCCAGGGATGGGGGAGCCTGGTGGGCTGCTGTCTATGGGGTCGCACAGAGTTGGACATGACTGAAGCGACTCAGCAGCAGCAGCAGCACTATGTTGACCTTTTGGAAAGGTGGATACTCCTATGATACTTCAGCTTAAATTTTAAAAACTCATTCTTCCATTTCTTCCTAGTAGCCTGTAATTCTAAATAATATTCAGTAAAACTTTGGGGATTATATGAATAAGCAGGCCTTCGTTTCTTCACCTGTAAGATGGAATAACAAAAACCCCTACCTGGAAGAGCTGCTGAGGGCTTCCAGCAACTCAGTGGGAAAGAACCCATCTGCCAGTACAGAAGAGAGGATTTTGATCCCTGATCCATGAAGGTCCCGTATACCTTGGAGCAGCTAAGTCCGTGTTCCACAACTACTGAGCCTGTGTGCCCTAGAGCTCATGCTCTGCAACAAGAGAAACCCCCACACAGCAACTAGAGAGTAGCCCCCACTTCCTGTGATTAGAAAAGGCCAGTCAGGAATGAAGAACCAGTACAGCCAAAAGTAAATAAATAAATAAAAGAGTTGTTGAGAGTTCCCGATTTTTCAAACAGCCTATTTGACATCTAACAGGCTTTTGGCAAATATTAGTTTTTATTATAATTATTACAATGAGATATGTGATCTAGAGTTTTGATTATCTGTGTGTCAGTCAGCATCTAAATAGGAACACAAAAATTACTTCTAGTATTCATACGAGACGAAATTTATAACAGGCATTGGATACCCAGGTGAAGTGTTTACTGAGGATCAAACCTGTCACGGTGAGGTGTGAGCACCAGAGGGAAACCAGCACTGTTCCTAGGCTGGTGGGACGCAGGGAGGAGATGGGTTACTGGAGCCCAGAAACCAGGTCACCTGATAGAAGTGAACCTCTGAAGGTTTTACTGATATAACAGAAGATATTTAGCCTGCTAGGGAGGAGATTCAACAATCATAGAAGAGAGAATACCCTGGCTTTTATCTTGTCTCCACCCTTTAGTCTCTCACTAGCCCCTCTGTTGTTCAAATCCAATTAGAAGTCAGATACCTTGGTAGCCTGGTAAACAGTCCTTTCAGGGCTCAACTGTACTTTGCCTTCCATTACAGAGAGGGGCAGGCTAAGGGGAGGAAAAGGATATAAGCACAAACAGACCTGGGCAAAGCACCAGATGACTTACAGGGTGAGGTTCATTCTCGGTGTCACAGGCTGTTCATCTTCCCAGCTGCTAGACCTTTCCCGCCAGGCTGCTGCTGCTGCTCTTTAGTCCCTCAGCTGGGTCCAAGTCTGAGACCCCATGGACTGTAGCCCACCAGGCTCCTCCGTCCATAGGATTTCCCAGGCAAGAATACTGGAGTGGGTTGCCGACTCCTTGTCCAAGGGATCTTCCCAACCCAGGGATCAAACCTATGTTTCCTGCATTGCAGGCAGATTCTTGACCGCTGAGCCACCAGGGAAGCCCATCATAGGACCATTTAAAAACCCACCACTCTGCATTGCAGTAGTGTCTCATCTAACTTTTATGCTCAGTGTGTTCTGGAAAGAAATTGTGAAAATGTACTGATGCCTTCAAACACAAATGTCAGGACCCAATGGGATGATGGATATGTGCGTGCGTGTGTACGCATGTGCACTCCACTGTGTTCGACTCTTTGTGACCTCTGTCTGTGGGATTTTCCAGACAAGAATACTGAGTGGGTTGCCATTTCCTTCTTCAGGGGATTTTCCTGACCCAGGGATTGAACCTGCATCTCCTGGGTCTCCTGCATTGGCAAGAGCAGGTTCTTTACCAATTGAGCCATCAGAGATGTATATCAGAGCATGTTTTAAACTGGACAAATGCAAGAAATTGCCCTGAGTCCACACTGGCTCCCCAGTTGTTTACTAATGACCTTTTACTTTTAAACCACTGGTTTCCAAACAGAAACCATTTCCTTCTACCACTCTCAGCTATACAGCGGATTCCAAAAGGGCAAGAAATAGCCTGGTGGAATGTGATTGCTTCTTAGATAAAATGATCTTTTAGAAATGTGATGATTAGTGAGAGCAAGACTGTATTCTTCAAAGTTAAATGGCATTGTGGTAAATGAGAGAGAAAGGATGAAATGAGATATGATTTCCATGCATATACATTTTCAGTGAGGGAGCAAACTTTGCTGGTGATTTTGACAGAAGCTCTCCTTTTACATGAAATGGCTTTAGGAATTGACATAAGTGGGATTCCTCCAACAAGCTGGGAAATGTGAATTTTTTTAAAGCTCTGTTTCCCTAGTAGAAATGCACCTTGCTCCATGAGTAACCCTAATTCTCAGATCTAGGTCTAATGAAGCACTAGTAAATACAGAATGCATTGTGAAAACTGCAGGCAGTGATATGTTATAGGATTTGTTTTTGTATTTTTATCTACACCCTTACTTCTAGCCTGTCTAATAAACATTTTAAATTAGTTCTGCATCAGGGTTCTATGTCTTGCACGTTGAAAGTGGAGGGAAGAGTTTAGCAATTTTAGTGACACGGTGTACGTTCGGGAAATTAATACAATGGTGTGCTGGTAAATGTTTAACAATTGGGTTTTAAAGTGTAGTTCCTACATGCATGTCGGATGATATTTTTCTTTATGTTATTGAATAAGAGCAAAGAAAACAAGAAAGACATGTGTCAGAATATCACTAGTTTGTCAACAGAATGAGGAATTTCTTTGGGTTCATATAATAATTTTGGATACTGGAAGGATATTTTCTTTTTGTGTTATTCATTATGTCATATTTATAGAAAAATCTTTAATTCACATTACTGATATTTTCTCCACTTGGTTAGTCTATACAGTGAAAAACAAAACAAAAAACAGTATCCAGGCCCAGATTTGTAGATGTTTGCTGGTTCCTGTGGTGCAAATACTTTTACCACAGCTAATTTCAAACAACAAAAGTGGAATTGGGAAGAGAAAACCAGTAGCACACCATTATATAGTTGTTCTACCATATATAAATAGGAGAAGTAAATAATCTCAAGAGCACAGACTATATTACTACCATTACTATTATGTAATAAAAATTAGGAAATTATGAGTTTTGAGTACTATGTTTTAACAGTTTTATTAATGTATAATTGACATTTAAAAGTTGTATATATATAAGATTTACAACTTGATGTTTTGATATATGTTACATTATTAAATGGGCCCCCAAATCACTGCAGATGGTGACTGCAGCCATGAAATTAAAAGACGCTTACTCCTTGGAAGAAAAGTTATGACCAACCTAGACAGCATATTCAAAACCAGAGACATTACTTTGCCGACTAAGGTCCGTCTAGTCAAGGCTATGGTTTTTCCTGTGGTCATGCATGGATGTGAGAGTTGGACTGTGAAGAAGGCTGAGTGCCGAAGAATTGATGCATTTGAACTGTGGTGTTGGAGAAGACTCTTGAGAGGCCCTTGGACTGCAAGGAGATCCAACCAGTCCATTCTGAAGGAGATCAACCCTGGGACTTCTTTGGAAGGAAGGATGCTAAAGCTGAAACTCCAGTACTTTGGCCACCTCATGCGAAGAGCTGACTCATTGGAAAAAACTCTGATGCTGGGAGGGATTGGGGGCAGGAGGAGAAGGGGACGACAGAGGATATGATGGCTGGATGGCATCACGGACTCGATGGACGTGAGTCTGAGTGAACTCTGGGAGTTGGTGATGGACAGGGAGGCCTGGCGTGCTGCGATTCATGGGGTCGCAAAGAGTTGGACACGACTGAGCCACTAAACTGAACAGTCAAGCTAATTAACATACCCATCATTACCATGTTCAGTGTTCTCCATGCCTTGTGTAGATTCAGCCTAGCAGTCTATATCAAATGTAACACCTTCTATTTAACATTGTTCATGGATTTGTAGGGTTTTTTCCAGAACTTGCATCTTGTCAGCTATATTTGAAACTGCCACTTGATACATATGTGAACATTTCCAGAAAGAAAGTCTAATTGGTCCATAGCTGCAGAAAAAAACAAACAAACAAACAAATTTCAGGACTTTCAGGTGAATTAGTCATGGAGAGAAAAAAGTTGAAGAAAATGAAATTAAAATATTCATAGTTTTTCACTTTATATAAATAAGAGTTGGAGGTATTCTTTCTTATTAGAAACATGCATGTGCATAAATAGATTTAAGAATGATTGTAGAGTTTATTAACAAATGGGGAGATTTAGAGCCTAGTTATAACTTTCTAAATTTATCTTTTGAGATCAGAGAAAACAAATTACAAGCCATAAAATAAAAATTACAATAAAAACAATAGCAAAGTACAAAATTCAAAGTCAAACAATATACACATAGTAAAACATGACTAAAAACAGCAATATGCATAAATTACATAAATTTCCCTTATTAAACGTTAGACTCTCAATACAAATAAAGAACAAATTCACAGTGTTAATTTTTTAGGTGCAATAATAATATTATGTAGGAAACTTGTCCTTAATTTTGAGTGACAAGAATGATAGGCAATTTACTTTGAAATGATACAGAAGAAAAATTAAAGCTATATGGCAAAATCTTAATCACTGTTGACTCTTATGTGATAAATGAAAGTATAATGTATTTTTTTATACTCTTCTATATTTTTGAAGATTTTAATAATGAGTTAGAAATATTTTATAATGTCCCTTCAAAACTCCTTTAACTCTTTCAGTTACTATCTTGAAAAATTTCCACACTTACCAATTTTGTAATTTATAACACTGTATTCTAAAAGCTAATACATAACTCTAAGTTATCTTTAGTAGATGAAAAACAGATTTTCTTCTTTCCATTTTTTTCTTCTTGCAAATTAGAAAATAAAAGCTATTAGTGGAGAATAGGTAAATCCATTAGCAATGAAAAGAGGATGAGTGGTTTGTGTCCTAGAGGTGAGGGTGTGTAGGAAAGTAGTTTAGAAAGGAATGGGGAATGGATGCTAATGGGTAGCAGAGATTCCTTTCCAGAGTGCTGAAATGTTCTAAATTCAATCGTGGTGGTAGTTGTACAGCTGCAAATGTACTAAAAAACATTGAATTGTACACTTTAAAATGGGTGAATTGTAGGGTGAATTTACTGAAATTTTGTTTCAATAGAGCTTTTCAAAAAACATTGGCTTATAGTTTCTGGTCTTACATTTAGATCTTTAATCCATTTTGAGTTTATTTTTGTGTATGGTGTTAGAAAGTGTTCTAGTTTCATTCTTTTACAAGTGGTTGACCACTTTTCCCAGCACCACTTGTTAAAGAGATTGTCTTTTCTCCATTGTATATTCTTGCCTGCTTTGTCAAAGATAAGGTGTCCATAGGTGTGTGGATTTATCTCTGGGCTTTCTATTTTATTCCATTGATCTATACTTCTGTCTTTGTGCCAGTACCACACTGTCTTGATGACTGTGGCTTTGTAGTATAAAACTCCTAGAGGAAAACATAGGCAAAACACCCTCTAACATAAACCACAGCAGGATCCTCTATGACCCACCTCCCAGAATATTGGAAATAAAAGCAAAAATAAACAAATGGGGCCTAATTAAAATTAAAAGCTTCCGCACAACAAAGGAAACTATAAGCAAGGTGAAAAGACAGCCTTCAGAATGGGAGAAAATAATAGGAAATGAAGCAATGGACAAAGAATTGATCTCAAAACTATACAAGCAGCTCAATTCCAGAAAAACAAATGACCCAATCAAAAAGTGGGCCAAAGAACTAAACAGACATTTCTCCAAAGAAGACATACAGATGGCTGACAAACATATGAAAAGATGTTCAATATCATTCATTATCAGAGAAATGCAAATCAAAACCACAATGAAGTACCATTTCACACCAGTCAGAATCACTGCTATCCAAAAGTCTACAAGCAATAAATGCTGGAGAGGGTGCGGAGAAAAGGGAATCCTCTTACACTGTTGGTGGGAATGCAAACTAGTACAGCCACTATGGAGAACAGTGTGGAGATTCCTTAAAAAACTGGAAATAGAACTGCCATATGACCCAGCAATCCCACTGCTGGGCATACACACCGAGGAAACCAGAATAGAAAGAGACACATGTACCCCAGTGTTCATCACAGCACTGTTTATAATAGCCAGGACATGGAAGCAACCTAGATGTCCATCGGCAGATGAATGGATGAGAAAGCTGTGGTATATATACACAATGGAGTATTACTCAGCCATTAAAAGGAATACATTTGAATCAGTTCTAATGAGGTGGATGAAACTGGAGCCTATTATACAGAGTGAAGTAAGCCAGAAAGAAAAATCCAATACATTATGCTGCCGCTGCTAAGTCACTTCAGTCATGTCCGACTCTGTGCAACTCCATAGATGGCAGTCCACCAGGCTCCCCTGTCCCTGGGATTCTCCAGGCAAGAACACTGGAGTGGGTTGCTATTTTCTTCTCCAGTGCATAAAAGTGAAAAGTGAAAGTGAAGTTGCTCAGTCATGTCTGACTCTTAGCAACCCCATGGACTTCAGCCTACCAGGCTCCTCCATCCATGGGATTTTCCAGGCAAGAGTACTGGAGTGGGATGCCATTGCTTTCTGTGCCAATACAGTATACTAATGCATATATATGGAATTTAGAAAGATGGTAACAATAACCGTGTATGTGAGACAGCAAAAGAGACACAGATGTATAGAACAGTCGTTTGGACTCTGTGGGAGAGGGCAAGGGTGAGATGATTTGGGAGAATGGCATTGAAACATGTAAATTATCACATGTGAAACGAATCGCCAGTCCAGGTTCAATGCATGATACAGGATGCTCGGGGCTGGTTCACTGGGATGACCCACGGGGATGGGATGGGAAGGGAGGTTGTAGGGGGGTTCAGGATGGGGAACACATGTACACTCATGGCAGATTCATGTCAATGTACAGCAAAACCAAAGAATATTGTAAAGTAAAATAAACAAAACTGGAAAAAAAGAAAAAAACATTGGCTCCTTTACGTTTAACAAACTAAACCAAACAAATTTTACAGTGCTACTTACATGAAATACAAAAAGTGAAAGATGGAGTGAGGCTCCTAGAATGCAAGGCTAGGCAGACAGGGACGTGTTCTTCAATCTTATGAAAGACAAAGGGATTTAGTCCCAACTCTGTTGCTGAGTAGAGCTGTGTTCTCAGCTGAGTCACTATTCTGGCATCTCTTTTTGCTCCCATAACAAAGTTCTCATGGTCCCCTAAATATAAAATGATATAATTGAAAATGCTTTGAACAACTGTTGCAGAGCTATCCTGTGTACTCTAATCACTTATGGCCAGGATATTCAAGCTGCAATTGGAAAATAGACACTTTGAAATGGCCATTAGGAAAAGAGTCTAGGGTACTATGGGCCCTTGATGGTCACTGATTCCCCTACCAACTGAAAAACGGGGGCTAGTTCAGATAATTGTTGTTGCTGCTCAGTTGTTAAGTTGTGTCTGACTCTTTGTGACCCCATGGGACTGCAACAAGCCAGGCTTCCCTGTCCTTCACTGTCCCCAGAGTTTGCTCAAATTCATGTCCATTGAATCCTTGATGCCATCTAACCATCTCATCCTCTGTTGCTCCCTTCTCCTCTTGCCCTCAGTCTTTCCCAGCATCAGGGTGTTTTCCAATGAGTCAGCTCCTCGCATCAGGTGGCCAAAGTATCAGAGCTTCAGCTTCATCAACAGTCCTTCCAATGAATATTCAGAGTTGATTTTCTGTAGGATTGACTGGTTTTGATATCCTTGCTGTCCAAGAGACTCTCAAGAGTCTTCTCCAGCACCATAATTCAAAAGCATCAATTATTTGGCTCTCAGCCTTCTTTAGGGTACAACTCTCACAACTTCCTCTGTACTTGACTACCTGAAAAACTATAGCTTTGACTATACGGACCTTTGTTTGCAAAGTGATGTCTCTACTTTTTAATATGGTGACTAGGTTTTTCATAGCTTTCCTTCCAAGGAGCAAGGAAGCATCTTTTAATTTCATGGCTGCAGTCACCATTTGCGGTGATTTTGGAGCCCACGAAAATAAAATCTGTCAATATTTCCACTTTTTCCCCATCCCTTGCTCCTTGAAAGAAAAGTTATGACCAACCTAGATAACATATTTAAAAGCAGAGGCATCATTCTGCCTACAAAGGTCCATATACTCAAAGCTACAATTTTTCCAGTAGTCATGTATGGATGTGAGAGTTGGACTATAAAGAAAACTGAGCACCAAAGAATTGATGCTTTGGAACTGTGGTTTTGGAGGACTCTTGAGTGTCCCTTTTACTGCAAGGAGATCAAACTAGTCTATCCTAAAGGAAATCAGTTCTGAATATTTGTTGGAAGGACTGATGCTAATGCTGAAACTTCAGTACTTTGGCTACCTGATACTAAGAGCAGACTTATGTGAAAAGACCCTGATGCTCGGAAAGACTGAAAGCGGGAGGAGAAGGGGATGACAGAGGATGAGATGGTTTTATGGACTCGATGGACATGAGTTTGAGTAAACTCCAGGAGTTGGCGATGGACAGGGAAGCCTGGAGTGCTGTAGTCCATGGGATCACAAAGAGTTGGACATGACTGAGAGACTGAACTGAACTTGCTATGAAGTGATGGGATAAGCTGTCAGACATCTTTGTTTTTTTAACATTGAGTTTTAAGCCAGCCTTTTCACTGAATTTTTTCAGAGAATTTGTTTGACTCTGTTTCTTTATTATATTAAACTCTAACCTAATCCTTCAACAAACCTTTTTAAACCTTTAAACCAGTTTTTAAACCTTGAAACTTGCGAATTAATATTATGCTGTGAATTTTGGGGAAGTGAAAAGTGGGAGAGAAACAAAGTGAATATTCTCTGCATACCCAGGCTGTTGCTTACCTATAGAGTCAAGTGATACCATATACCATGGAAGTGAAAATCCATCCTCTCTGTTGCCATTCCAAATGAGCCCACCTTCCAGCCTCTTTCCTGCCAGTGCTGCCTCGGGAGAACCCACAGTAGCCACTGTAGTTTGGCTGAGCAGAACAAAGGGGCTGTTGTCTGAGGACAGATGCAGCAGCAGATTTTGCCAAACTGTGCATTCTCAGGTGAGCAGGTTTTCACAAATAAAGCATTAATCACTATTCTCTGGCAATATCTATTATGGAAGCAGACCAAGAATAAACCTGCAAATGAGAAGAGCTTTCTTTCCTCCTCTCTCACATTAAGATTGAGAGCAGGAAGAGAAGGGGACAACAGAAGATGAGATGATTTGATGGCGTCACCGACTCAATGGACATGAGTTTGAGCAAACTCCAGGAGATAGTGAAGGACAGGGAAGCCTGGTGTGGTGCAGTCCACGGGGTGGCATAGAATCACACACAACAACNTTTCCTCCTCTCTCACATTAAGATTGAGAGCAGGAAGAGAAGGGGACGACAGAAGATGAGATGATTTGATGGCGTCACCGACTCAATGGACATGAGTTTGAGCAAACTCCAGGAGATAGTGAAGGACAGGGAAGCCTGGTGTGGTGCAGTCCACGGGGTGGCATAGAATCACACACAACAACTGAACAAAAGCAACGCTAAGAATGCAAGCATACTGGTAATGCAACAGCAAAGAAACTCGCTAGAACATAGATGTCCAGCAGGAAAAAAAAAAAAAAATAGAAAAAAAAGACAACTTAATTTTATTGAATTTTATTTATAATTACAAAAACTTTTAACCTTTTTTCTCCACCAAATGAGTATTTAGCAGAAATGACTTTAAATATATAGTGTATTAACTTGCTACTTTACATATTTTTGTTTCATAGCATTACCTAGAAACTTGCTACCTAAGGTAGGGTTCTATAGGCTAGTAGCACCAGGATTGTGTGAGAATTTGTTAAAAATGCAGAATAGCTGTTCCTTTTCTGAGCTATCAATTCTGAATCTCCATTTTACTCAGGAGATTTGCATGCACATTAAAGTGTGAAAAACACTATTTTAGAATATAAGCGTCTGAGAGTAGGCAGAAGTTTCTGTGTTCTTCCATGTAATCATACACCAGGGTTTATGGGAAGCAATCAACATTCTGGGCAGCAGCAGTATTTCTTTATTTGTCCATTTAACTCTAACCGGTGATGGACAGGGAGGCCTGGTGTGCTGCGATTCATGGGGTTGCAAAGAGTCAGACACGACTGAGAGACTGAACTGAACTGAACTCTAACCATAGTGGAATTTGTGCTGTTGCTTAGGAAAGTTCATGAGATAAGGAAAAAATTTGTGTCCACCAATACATAAAGTATTAAAAGCTACAGTTCCCACTACCCTTGCAAAAATCAAGGCCCTGGCCTGAGTACTGGCCAGAGAGGGATAGGTGGAAAACACGGCCATTAAGAATTGCTATGGAACCCTCTGATTGACTACACAATCTGTGAGTCCCAGTGAAAAGTTAAAACATGAGGCCTTTTACTCAAAAATTAAAATTTCAAGATGGGTACAGCTGAGCATTGAACCAAATATAGGCCCTTCTAAGTAGGGAATACTTGGGCGGGCAGGGGCTGTGCTACCCACAGAATGCATGCCATGAGCCCCTCTCTCTCTTCTCTGGCTCTGCCAGAAAACTTCAGAAAATTTCAGGCACTCCTGAAATTCTGTATGAGATGGTGATGTTGTAAGATATTAGAGACAGCTTCCCTGTTGGCTCAGCGGTAAAGAATCTGACTGCAATGCAAGAGATGCAGGTTCATCCCCTAGGTCGGAAAAATTCCCTGGAGAAGGAAATGGCAACTCACTCCAGTACGCTTGCCTGGGAAATTGATAGAGGAGCCTGGTGGGCTACAGTCCGTGGGGTTGCAAAAGAGTCCCAAATGACTTAGCAACTAGACAACAAGAGCAAGGTGTTAGATTTTCTGTGAGCCCATGTCCCTGAGTGACCATGGGGTGCAGAGCCTCTGCCAACACTTTGTGGACATACAGTGAATGAGAAATAAACCTTTGTTTCTGCACATCACCAAGATTTCAGAGTTAATTTGTAACTGCCTCAGTAATGTAACTGCTTCAGAAAAAGGAATCAAAGAAAAAAGCAAACAAAACAAGACCAGCTCATTTTGACTGATACATCTGAGTTGTTGCCCATCACAGATGAGTGAAATTGAGAGGAAGAGGTTAAAACTTTGAGACTGGTGGAGTTAAGGTAGGAAGGCTTACAAGGTAAACAGAATTGGGAATACCCAGACTAGTAATAATAGAACAGTATTCAAAGGAGGATTGGAATATTTATTTAGAGAGAATTTGAGGAAGAGAAGGGGGAAGAAGCGAGCCTTTATCTGATGCCTTCCTCTTTTCTTAGTTGCTACGGAAAAAAAGTTACCTGGTAATCTTGGAGAGTGAGAGTCAGAATTTATAAAGATGCGTTTTGAAATAGCTACAGATGGACACTTCCTGGGCAACCAATAGGAAATGAATAAGAGTGTGTGTCAGATGGGTAAGTGTGTGTCAGAAAAGATCAAGATGGGTATAACAGTTGGGTAAGGTCAAGAAATCCAATAGACAGAGCTAGAGACGACAGAAAGAAGATACAATCCAGCATCGTGAGCCTGAAAAGGTAGTTTGAGTTAAACTATCAAATGTCTCTCTTCTCTGTAGTTAAGAATTGATTGTTCCGTTAATATAAATCCTGACCATTATGACAGTTTCAAACAGGTCCACAGACTTACACCTGGTGATCGTCACTTGGATAAGGATCTCTGGATATTCAGAAAGGCTTTTCAAAGTGGCATTTTCTTTGGTAAAATTACCACAGTGTGGATAATGATCAGTATCCTGCAATCTTTGAAGCTGAGATTGCAAGGAGAAATACAAATGTTGAACAGACGAGGCTAGAGTCTTCACATCCTCTTCTACCCAAATGACAGAGGAAACCAATTTAAAACTGGATTGCTAACTGATTAAATTTTCCCCAAATACACGGTGATAATTACAAACACTTACTAAATGCTTACTTGGTGCCAGGTACTTCTCTAAATAGTTTATATGTAGTCCTTTAATTCTCACAACAAGCCTAGAAATGAGATGCTATTATAATCTCTATGTTTTCCAGATGAGTGAGCTGAGGCAAAGAGAGATATAGTAAGTGGTTAAGCTGTGGTTTGAATTGCTAGTCTATGGTGTGGTTTGGGTGTCAAGAGAAGGCCTCTGGTATGTGAAAGTGTTAATCATTCAGTTGTGTCCGACTCTTTGCAACCCTGTATCCTGGTAGGCTCCTCTGTCCATGGAATTCTCCAGGCAAGAATACTGGAGTAGGTAGCTATCCCCTTCCCCAGGGGAATCTTACCAACCCAGAGATCGAACCTGGGTCTCCTGCCTTGTGGGCAGATTCTTTACCATCTGAGCCACCAGGGAACCCTCTGGTGTTGTATCAGTAGTAAAAAGACATGACTGCTGTTGACTTGAGCAGCCATTCCCTTCAGCACATTACAGGGAAGACATTCTCTTACAAGGCTGCTTGGAGAGGCAGGACAGCTTCGTGGTTAATAGTATGGGTGCTGAAGTCACACCTCTTGGGGTCATATCTTTGCTCCATCCTCTTGATTGCATATAATTTAGGCAAATTGCTAAACTTATTGTTTGTTCCCTGAGCAATAATATACGGAGCTCACAGGGTAGTTGCAAAGATTAAGTGAGACAGGAAGACTGAGCCCAGTATTTGACATAGTAAGAACTCAGTCAACATTAGCTACTGTTACTAGTGAGCGTGGAACCAGATCAAAAGTAATTATTGATTATTTTACTAGGCGCATCTCACACCTTTGTCAGCAAGGTGTCTTTAAATACTCAATGCAACTGGTTTCCTAAGTTACAGAGGCTTGTTTTTGTCAGCAGGGCAAAAGTGCGAACTCTTTAGCTTAGCTGTTAAATCTTTCTGAAGTTGTGCACCAATCTTTTTTTCCTGTCCTTAGTTTTTGCTCTTCTCCAACATGAACACTTCAATCCAGTCCCTCAAAGAAGCCCCCATGCCTTTGCTCGTGTCATTTTTCCTTTTATCCTTCAGATCTAGCTTGGATCTCACCTCCACATGAACTCTGCTCAAAACACCTTATTCTACAGTGATGCCCTCTCTTCTGAGCTTCAAGAACATCCCTCTCTGTTAATATTCCTTGTGTTGATTAATTCTTATAGTTCTTTTCTTTTGCTTACAAATGCATAGGAAAGAAAAAGCCCCAGGCATCAAATACTACATTTTAATGCAACTGATTAAACTCTATTATTTGCCATGTCCACTTTGAGGTAGAGGCATTTTGATGTGTCAAAATGTAAGAACCATTTCTAATGATCCAATTTTAGATACTGAAGAGATCTTAGACCTTTATTTCATCCTTCCTGCCTAAGACATCCTTGAGCCCTATTCCATCCCCTGAGTGGAGTCAGGGATGGAATGAGGGTGAACGAATGTCTGTTCTGTCCTCTAATTTAGATCAAGGGGAAAAAAAAAAAGAATTATATCAAAATGTCCCTGTGATCAACATGACTTTGTGAAAATAGCTTTGGAAAAATGACAGTGCCTTTCAGAAAGTGGTCACAAACTTTGAATGCTTGGTTGCCACCCATTTTTACTTCTTTCTGGAAGCTATATTTCAGTGTCCACTAGTGTTAAGGCTCAGTATAAGTGCTGAAACTAACTGCTCAGTAAATATTTGTTGAAATAAGAGTACATTGTCTTGCTGCTGCTGCTAAGTCACTTCAGTCATGTCTGACTCTGTGTGACCCCATAGACGGCAGCCCACCAGGCTCCCCCGTCCCTGGGATTCTCCAGGCAAGAACACCGGAGTGGGTTGCCATTTCCTCCTCCAGTGCATGAAAGTGAAAAGTGAAAGTGAAGTCGCTCAGTCATGCCCGACTCTTAGCGACCCCATGGACTGCAGCCCACCAGGCTCCTCCGTCGATGGGATTTTCCAGGCAAGAGTACTGGAGTGGGATGCCATTACCTTCTCCAGTACATTGTCTTAGACAAAAAAAATACTTTCCAACTCCTTAATTAAAATATATTTTTACATATCTGTTTACCTACCTACCTATCTCCCTACCTATCCATCCATCCACTAAGTGTCCAGTTACCTAGATAGAGATGTAGACAGGTAAGTTTATTCAATAACAGAATCAGTTCAGTTCAGTCACTCAGTCGTGTTCGACTCTTTGTGACCCCATGAACTGCAGCATGCCAGGCCTCCCTGTCCATCACCTTGTCCATTCCTGGAGTCCACCCAAACCCGAGTCCATTGAGTCAGTGATCCCATCCAACCATCTCATCCTCTGTCCTCCCCTTCTCCTCCTGCCTTCAAGCTTTCCCAACATCAGGGTCTTTTACAATGAGTCAGCTCTTCACATCAGGTGGCCAAAGTTTTGGAGTTTCAGCTTCAGCATCAGTCCTTCCAATGAACATCCAAGGACTGATCTCCTGTAGAATGGACTGTTTGGATCTCCTTGCAGTCCAAGGGACTCTCAGGAGTCTTCTCCAACACCACAGTTCAAAAGCATGAATTCTTCAGCACTCAGAATAATCAACATTAATTTGTGAAAACACTCTTGAATCAGCGTGTCTACGGTATCCTCTCATATAGTTAGAAGAAATTCAAAACTTGGAATTATAATGTGTGAAAACTGAAAAGTAAGCATAGGCAATAAAAAAATCTTTTTTTAAAATATCCCGTTACAAGAAAGGAAGCCAAAACGACCATTATAGCAGAGGAGATTGATGATTCTTTCTGCAGCTTAAATCTTTGTCGATTAGCACATCTATTTTCCTCCTAGAGATATGTTTGTTAGCACTAAATCACAGACCCATCCATACAGACAGGATATATATGTACATATCCTAGAACTGCTGGGCATTCAGGTTCTAAACTTGCCTCTAAGAATAATGGCTAAAATAGGTAGGGATCATTAATCATCTTCAGGCATCTGGCGCCCTCTCTCAGTCTGAAAATGGCTCATGCCTGTTGGGTTGCATAGTTAGTGGTGGTGTTCATGAGCGTTTATAACTGCCTCCTCCCTTCAAAAGACCTCTCATTTGCTGTGCTGCACTTCTCATTTTAACTGAACACACAGAGTGCTAGAGCAAGGAATACTTAGGGGAACTGATATGTTAGACCCCAAACTGTGGGGCTCAGACCACCTCTGCCAGGAAGCCTGTGCTGTGTTCCATTGCTTCATTCATATCTGAATCTTTGCAACCCATGAACTGTAGCCCACCAGGTTCCTCTATCCATGAGATTTTCCAGGCAAGAATACTGGAGTGGGTAGCCATTTCCTTCTCCAGGGGATCTTCCCAACCCAGGGATCGAACCAGGGTCTCCTGTGTCTCCTGCACTGCAGGTGGATTCTTTACCATTGAGCCACCAAGGAAGCCCAGGAGGGTTTTGGGAAAAGCACCAAAAGCAAACGGGATCTAAGTCAATATAACCCCCTTTTCCCTGTCCTGATGGAGCTGCTGGTTCTGATGGCTCACTTCCTGCAACTCATTCCCTGCTGAAGGTACATGGGCTGCTGTTGGGTGCAGTTGTCAGATCATCTCTCTGTTCCAAATCAGAGCTCCACACTGAACCGAAATGATCTCATTTGGTGGACTCAATCTCAGATGGCTACATTCCAAACGGAGCTAATGAACATCCCTTTTTACTTTTTATATTGGAGTATAGCTGTTCAATAGGCTTCCTAGGTGACTCAGTGGTAAAGAATCCACTTGCCATTGCAGGAGATGTGAGATCAGTTGCTGGGAGGGGAAGATCCCCTGGAGGAAGAAATGGCAACTGTCTCCAGTATTTTTTTTTTTCCCCTGGGAAATCCCATGGACAGAGAAGCCTGGCAGGCTACAATCCATGGGGTTGCAAGAGTCAGACATGACTTAGTGACTAATCAACCAAACAAACAGCTGTTTAACAATGTTGTGATAGTGTCAGGTGGACAGTAGGATTATATATATATATCGGAGAAGGCAATGGCAACCCACTCCAGTACTCTTGCCCATTCTGCTCCAAACTGAGGAGACGTAGCACATAACCCTGAGCAGAGTTCCCTGTGCTGTACAACAGGTCCCTGCTGGTTTTCCATTTTAAATACAGCAGTGTTCCCATGTCCATCTCAAACTCTCTAACCATCCCTTCCTCCCATCCTTCCTCCCTGGTAACCACAAGTTCTCCAGGTCTGTGAGTGTGTTTCTGTTTTGCAAGTGAGTTCCCTTGCATCATTTCTCTTTAGATTCCACATATAAGGGTTATCGTGCGGTGCTCGTCTTTCTCTGTCTGGCTTACTTCACGCAGTATGACAGTCTCCGGGTCCATCCATGTTGCTGCAGATGGCAGTGTTTCGTGCTTTCTAATGGCTGAGTAGTAGTCCATTGTATAATGTACCACAACTTCTTTATCCATTCCTCTGTGGATGGATATTTAGGAACACTTTTGGTGGGTGTAGGTGGAATCTGTTGAGTAGGCATGTCACACACAGAGGCCTGGGAGATTCTAGATTGTGTGGAGTGGGTCAGGTTTGATATGTTGGGAGTGAGATGTATTCTCCTTTTTGTAGAGTAAAGAGCACCTTTAGCAGGTATATCAGATTCAGTTTAAGTGTTTTCCTAGATTTGCTTCACCCAATCAACCCACAGAACTTAGCTGCTTGTGCTGCAGAGAAACAGGCCACCAGCTCTCTGAGCTCCCTTCAGTAAGGACTGGGTTCTGAGTTGGTCTCCACTGTACCTGCCACAGAGGGAGGTCAGGTGCTTCCTGTACCCAGGACTGTCCCAACCAGACCCAGGAAATGGTGGCTCTTCACTATGCTCCAACCAGACACGAAGCATCATGGCTGAGGCTGTGGGATCTGGCTTCCTCTATAGCTGCCTGGAAGGACTAAACAACAGATAAAAATAACAGAGATGAAGGAAAATTAATGCTATATGTGGCAATTTCTAACTGGATCAGCTGTTAACAATTGCAGAGCTTGCTAATACTACTAAGACCATATGCAAATATGTAAAAGTTATGGACCAAATTAATCAATTATAAAATTAAACATAAGCTATATAAGACTTCCCTAGTGCTACAGTAGGTAAGAATCTGCCTGCCAATGCAGGGAACACAGGTTCCATCCCTGGCCCCAGAAGATTCTACATGCCACCAATCAACTAAGCTGTGCACTACAACTATTGAGCCTTTGTGCCCACAGCTACTGAAAGCCCGCATGCCCAGAGCCTGTGTTCTGCAACAAAAGGTCACCGCAATGAGAAGCCCATGCATTGCAACAAGGAGTAGCCCCTGCTTATTGCAACTAGAGAAGGCCCATAGCAATGAAGATCCAGCACAGCCTAAAATAAATAAATTTAAAAATAAGTTATACAACCCCAGCTTACTCCACTCAAAAAATTAACTCAAAAAGGCTTAAATGTCAGACAAAATCATGAAACTCCTATAAGAAAACATAGGGTAAATTTTCTTGACAAGGGTCTTCACAATTATTTTTTGATAGATTTTTGCTTTTTACTTTTTAATAGAATCTAAGGCATAAGGCACAGAAGGCAATGGCACCCCACTCCAGTACTCTTGCCTGGAAAATCCCATGGATGGAGGAGCCTGGTAGGCTGCAGTCCATGGGGTCGCTAAGAGTCAGATACGACTGAGCTACTTCACTTTCACTTTTCACTTTCATGCATTGGAGAAGGAAATGGCAGCCCACTCCAGTGTTCTTGCCTGGGGAATCCCAGGGATGGGGGAGCCTAGTGGGCCTCTGTCTATGGGGTTGCACAGAGTCGGACACGACTGAAGTGACTTAGCAAGGCATAAGGAGCAATATCAAAAATAAATAAGTGGGGCTATATCAAAGTAAAAAACTTCTTCAGAGCAAAAGAAGTCAACAGAGTGAAAAGACAGTGTATGGAATGGGAAAAAATATTTGCAAACCATATACTTGGAAAGGGTTTAGTATCCAAAATATATAAAGAACTCATACAACTCAATAGCATAAATAAATAAATAAATAACCTGCCCCTAAAGAAAGAAAAAATCCAGTTAAGAATAGGCAAAGGCTTACATTTTGAAAAAAAAAAAAAAAGACACAAAGTGGCCAACAGGTATATGAAAAGATGTTCAACATCTTTAGTCATCAGGGAAATGCAAAGCAAAATCACAATGAGGTATCACCTCATGCCTATTAGGATGACCACATGGTCAAAAAGACAGTAGACAAAAACTGCTGGCAAGGATGTGAAGAAGACTGTAGTACACTGTTGGTGGGCTTGTAAACTGGTACAGCCATGTGGAAAACAGTATGGTAGATCCTCAAAAAATTAAAAATAGAACTACATATGATCAGCAATCTTACTTCTAGAAATATACCCCAAAGAAAGCAAAACACTAACTCCAAAATATATCTATACCCATGTATTCACAGCAGCATTATTTATGATAGCCAAGACATAAAAGCCACAGGTGTCCATTGATGGATGAATGGACAAAGAAGATGTGGTATTTACACTCAATGGATTATTACTAAGCCATGAAAAAATGAGCAAATCCTGCTGTTTGTGACTCATGGATTAACTCTGAGGCCATTATGCTAAGGAGAATAAGTCAGACAGAGAAAGATTAATGCTGTATGATCTCAACTGCATGTGGAATCTAAAAAAAAAGTCCAGTTCAGATGAGATATAGTTATGATTGATTCACATTGTATGACCGAAACCAACACAACATTGTAAAGCTATTATCCTCCAATTATTAAAAAACTGATAAATGGCAAAAAACTATTAGTTAAACCTTAAAGTATTTTTTCTTTTAAAAAAATTTTGTTAAGGGGTTAAATATTTTAATCAGAGGTATTAATCGAAGAGTTCAAGCTTCATCTAATTGTGAACATAAACAATCAGTAACATTTCACAGATGTTACATTCAGATCTACAAGTAATGTCTGTAAATTTAAGAGAAATATTCAGTGCTTACTATTGCATAATGTTTTTAAACCCTGATAAATCACCGTTGTAAATACTGCAGAATTGTATTACGCTCTGCACTGTGTTCACCTATGCATCAGCAGTGGCCTACCACAGGCTTCTGAATAGAGATGATTCACAGGATAAGAGATGCAGAAAGTATTTTCCCTCGGCCTGTGTGGTATTAGCTGTCAGAGCAGCTGTTTAGGGTTAAGAATTGCTCTGTGCCAGGGCTGAGTGACAGTTGTGCCTGAAAGTGAAAGTTGCTCAGTCGTGTCTGACTCTTTGAGACCTCATGGACTATACAGTCCATGGATTTCTCCAGGGCAGAATACTAGAATGGGTAGTCTTTCCCTTCTCCAGAGGATCTTCCCAACCCAGGGATCCAACCCAGGTCTCCCACATTGCAGGTGGATTCTTTACCAGCTGAGCCACCAGGGAAGCCCAAGAATACTAGAGTGGATAACCGATCCCTTCTTCAGTGGATCTTCCTGACCCAGGAATCAAATCGGGGTCTCCTGCATTGCAGGTGGATTTTTTTACCAACTTAGCTTTCAGGGAAGCTCTTATACTTGGCAGGGTCTTTAATAAAACAAGACAAAGGCAGGGGTGTTTATTGGCTTGACGAGTGACTGACAGGAGGAGAGAGTGGAGCCCACTTCCCTTCGTCCCACTAGTGGACTACTGTAATGATTAGTGATTGCACATGATTTGCCTGGAAGAGACTAGAGGTATATTACCTCCAGTTGTGCTGGATACCCCTACTCTAAAGACTCTATGTTTTCCTTCCAGAGAACTGACTCGTTCCTTAGAATAGAAAGGATAGTCATCTGGAAATAGAGTTGGATCTTTGAACCAGTCATTCTTTCTATAGCAGCGTTCCTTGCTTGCAGAAGCACCTGGTGCCACTATTTCTGACTCCGGTTGGTTCTGCAGTGCGGATCGCTCTGCTTCTCCATTTTTCCCACTGCCAGCTTGCTTCACATTTACATACCTATTGATTCAATTACCACTCATTCTTTTGCTTTCCAACTTCCAAAAGTTTGTTCCTGGCATCTCTTGGCATATTCTTTTTATCCTTTATACTAGCTTTATGCTATAAAAATCCCTTTACTGTCATTTCAGTGAAGTTTCCAAAGTTAGTGGAAATAGTTGTATGCATTCAATCTGGCATCATTTGTGACAGTACAGTTTATCATAGGTATAAACTGGGAATTTCTACATTTCCTTAATAGAAGATGAATTGATTATTAGTACTCCCATAGTCTTTATTCATTCAACAAATATTTTCTGAGTCTCTACTATGCAAGGTGTTGTTTTATATTACCTAAATCAAATGCATTAACAGTTTTATTTATAAAACTTCTCAAGTGATAGAGATAAATAATATAGAGAAATACTCAAAAAGTCAATATAATATGCTTTTAAGAAGAAGAATAAGGCCTATGCATCCTGTATGAATTTCATTGTAAAAAAGCCAACATGTAGAATGCATACTTGTAACATATACACTAAAATTTAAGGAAAGATTCCTAAGGCTCTCAAAACATACTGCCAAAATATCTTCTAAAGTGGAGTTTCTAACTGAAACTCACGCAGGGATGCTGCTGCTGCTGCTGCTAAGTTACTTCAGTCATGTCCGACTCCATGCAACCCCATAAATGGCAGCCCACCAGGATCCCCCATCCCTGGGATTCTCCAGGCAAGAACACTGGAGTGGGTTGCCATTTCTTTCTCCAATGCAGGAAAGTGAAAAGTGAAAGTGAAGTCGCTCAGTCGTATCCGACTCTTAGCGACCCCATGGACTGCAGGCTACCAGGCTCCTCCGTCCATGGGATTTTCTAGGCAAAAGAGTACTGGAGTGGGTTGCCATTGCCTTTTCCCATGCAAGGATGAGTGAGTATCAAAGGTGATTTCTTCCAAGGCAAATGAAATAAATTATGGTGAATAAACTAATTATTAAGAAAATTCCAGAGTTACATCCCAATAATGAAATTTTGAGATTAAAGGAGCACCCTCCTATGTTTCATGTCTTTTCTCTACTGTAGGAGAGAAATGTGTACCATGAAGGCAGACCTCACTTGACTCCACAGAATGTGAATCTTTAAGTGGAAAGGTGACCCAGTCAACATAGTTCTGTTGTCTGGAGCTTGAACACTTAAATCTCAGCACTGACAATTTTAATATTGAGAAAATGGGGCAGTGATATATATTGGAAAAGTGACCTGCTTTGGAGTTAGAGGTACATGGATTAAAATCTGGGCCCCGACATATACTATTGAGTTGACCAAAAGTTGATACAGATTTTTCTGTACCGTGGAAAACTCCAAACAAACTTTCTGGCCAACCGAATACTTGTATGACCCTGAGCAGATTAAACAAACTGCATCTTAGTTTTGTCATCTCCATAACATGAATGATTGAATTCATTCTAAATGTTTGCTATAAAAATGGACAGAAATAAAATATTTCACTTACTTAGCACAGTCATGATATAAACAAGATATGTGTATGGGGGGAACTATTAAAATATTGAGTGATTATCTCTGAATGTTGGAGTTATAGGTACATCTTTGTGTGACTTTCGATAAGCTGCTTTGCCTCTCAAAGCCTTAATTTCCTTTACTATGTAAAGTGAAATAATAGTAATGCTTTCATTATTAGTGTATAGGAATGCAAGGGATTTCTGTGTGTTGATTTTATATCCTGCAACTTTACTATATTCATTGATTAGCTCTAGTAATTTTCTGGTGGAGTCTTTAGGGTTTTNGTCCCTGAATACATCCTTGGAGTTTCACAGGACAACCAACATCATGAAATGAAACCTTTTTAGTTACAACAATAAAGTAGTCCCTTTCAGTTGGTGCTGTTATACTTTTTGTAATCAGTGGAAATTCAATTAATTCAGTTAATTAAACATTGCTCAACCCAGAGCGAATTCTATTAATTAATGTTTCTGCATAAAGATGTAGCAGGCCACACAGCGCTTTCCATCAAGTTGCAGATAGCTGCCCAGTTGTAGCTGTCACATTTCCCATGCTGCACGGAGAGAGAGAAAGATACAGTAAATGGTGATTCTCAGCCCAGAAGATACAGATGTGATCTTAGGAGGTTGTTAAATCATTATTAGAATTTAGACAAGCTTGTGTGGTAAGTCACTCCAGTCATGTCTGACTCGTTACAACCCTATGGACTGGAGCCCCCCAAGTTTCTCTGTTCATGGAATTTCCCAGACAAGAATACTGGAGTGGGTTGCCGTGCCTTCCTCCAAGGAATCTTCCCCACCCAGGGATCGAACCTCCATCTGCTATGTCTCCTGCATTGTCAGGCAGGCTTTTGACCACTAGTGCCCTTAAACAAGCTTGGTTTCTATTGGATGAAAATATAAAAGTAATATGAGACTCTGAATATTCTGAATGGTAAAGCACTGCCACACAGTGTTACTGTCCACTGTCCTTGTATGCTTGTAATCATATCAGGGTTATGTGGTTAACTTAAGATAATGGTTTTGACATCATAATTTCCGCTAGGTAAGCATCAGAAGAAACCCGTAAGCATTCCCTCTGTAGCAAGTTGTAGCTTACATTGTATTTTTCTCCTATACTTTGGAATTCTTTACAAATATTATTCAATTCTGACAACATTTTAACAATTTATATCGGATTATATTATTGTGACATGCAGAAACTCAGAGAAGTAAAAGAACTCCATTAGGTCACAAAACTAGTTAGTGACAGAGCTAAAGCTAAAATCTGTAACTGCTTGACTCCAAGTCTGAGCTATTCCTCATGGTCATAGGGCTTACAATATCAGATAGATGGAGTGGGGGATTTGTACTGTAGGGGAAAAAATGCCGTGGTCCTAATAGTGTCAAAGCCCAAGTTCCATCAATGCCTTTATGGTAGGCGGGAACAAATAACAAGCCAAAGATCAATTTGAAGAGCTAAATAATTGATTAGCTGACCTAAGGAACATCTAGGCCTTTGGGACCTCTACTATGAAAGGAGAGGTTTAGAAAGAACAGAGTTATTTATACAGTCAAATATTCATATATATGNATAGATGGAGTGGGGGATTTGTACTGTAGGGGAAAAAATGCCGTGGTCCTAATAGTGTCAAAGCCCAAGTTCCATCAATGCCTTTATGGTAGGCGGGAACAAATAACAAGCCAAAGATCAATTTGAAGAGCTAAATAATTGATTAGCTGACCTAAGGAACATCTAGGCCTTTGGGACCTCTACTATGAAAGGAGAGGTTTAGAAAGAACAGAGTTATTTATACAGTCAAATATTCATATATATTCAGGAAAATGCTTTGCACTTTATAGATTCTTAATAATTGAAACTTCAGCCTAGTTCAGTTGTGTTTGGCTCTCTTTCAATATGTTTTATTCACTCAAAAAATACATGTTGCATGATTTGGATATGTCCTATGATACATTTGTTTATTTATTTGGCTGCAGTGGGTCTTAGTTGCAGCGTGTGGGATCTTTAGTTGTGGCATGCAGACTCCTAGTTGCAGTGTGTGGGATATAGTTCCCTGACCAGGGATCAAACCTGGACATTCTGCATTGGGAGCATAGAGTGTTAGCCACTAGACCACAGAGAAGTCCCTTTATGATATTATATATTTAATGATAGGACTGATAGCCTTTGCAACAGTTTTATAAGGTGGATATTACTAATCCTCATTACTGATGAAGAAACTAAGGCTCATGGAACTGAGTTAATCTGCTCACAGTCATATCTAACCATAAGAGGCAGAGTCATGATTTAGAGTTGGTACCGTGCCATTTCCGTACTGTTTATTACATGCCAGGGATGTGAATATATATAATGTGACCTCAAATCCAAACAATCAATAATATAGGATTATAAAATAAACTATGGAAAATGCTAATGATCCAATACAATTCCATCATAAAAATGGTATCTTGGAATGACAGATAAGTAGGAAAAATAACTGTGATACAATTTTGAGTATAAAGCAAAACAGGTTATAGTGCACTACTAATCATTAGTCATTAATAACTCTCTGCAGTCTGGTGCTGAGCATTAAATGTATTTTTATCTCTGGAGCTAAACCTCAGTGATGAAATGGTTGTGTGTTCTGACAATTTAAATGGAATTTAATTGTCAAATACTGGAGGGGAATAGAAATAAATATGAAAGGCAGATAACTGTGATAGCTTTGTAGTTCTTAACTATTTTTTAAGTTATTATCTATTCAAATCATATCCTATTGGAAATATCAGGGTTAACTAATTTCAATACTGGACATCCCCGGTGGCTCAGCAGTAAAGAATCTGCCTGCAATGCAAGAGATGCAAGTTTGATCCCTGGGTCAAGACTATTCCCTGGAGGAGGGCATGGTAACCTACTCCAGTATTCTTGCTGGGAAAATCCCATGCACAGAGGAACCTGATGGCTTATGGTCCATGGGGTCACAATGAGTTGGACATGACTGAAGCAACGGAGCACCCACTCACGCAATTTCAATATTAGTCATAGTGAAAGTGAAGTTGCTCATTCATGTTTGATTCTTTGCAACCACATGGGCTGTAGCCTACCAGGCTTCTCTGTCCATGGGATTTTCCAGGCAAGAGTACTGAAGTGGATTGCTATATCCTTCTCCAGGGGAATCTTCCTGACCCAGGGATTGACCTGCATCTCCTGCATTGCAGGCAGACACTTTACCCTCTGAGCCAGCTGGGAATTCTCTTAGTCATAGTCGAGAGTAGTAGATATGAAGTGCTCATCCCTTGACCATAAAAAGGCAGTAATGGTTTATATAAAAGTATCAGTGTAAAGGATACTATATGAACATATCATGTCTTAAAAGATTGAAATACTTCAAGTGATGGTGGTGGTGATTTAGTTGCTAAGTCATGTCTTGTGACCCCATGGACTATAGTCTGCCAGGCTCCTCTGTCCATGGGATTCTCCACGCAAGAATACTGGAGAGGGGATATATTCTTCTCCAGGGGAATCTTCCTGACACAGGATTTGAACTTGTGTCTCCTGCATTGCAGGCAGATTCTTTACTGACTGAACTAGGAGGGAAGCCTATATCAAGTGATATGGGACATATTTCCAAAGCTAATTCTATTGACTGTATGTGTTGATATAATACATTAAGAAGACAGTGTTGAAACTAAACATTTAATATATTATTAAATGTAAGTCAGCATAACTCATCTATTTAAAAAAGTCATGTTGGTACAAACTCCAGTCCTGTCTGTATAATTCAAGACACTTGAAGAGATTCAGGAAAATAAAAATAAAAGGATATGAAACTATATAGCTGACAAATTCAAGTTAAAGAAAAGCAAGGGTCAAAATATTGGTATCTAGAAAGATGAAAGTTAAATTAAAATTATTAAAATATTTGCATGAATAAAGAAATGTATCATATTTAAAGACTGGAAAATCTAAAACTTTTAAGATCCAAAGTTCCCTCAAGTTGACCTATTGAATCAATGTAATCTCAATGAAAATCTCTCTCTCTTTTAGCAGGAATTAACAAACTAATTCTAAAATTACTTGAAAATGCAAATAACCTGGACTAGCTTAAAAAAATACTTCCCCTCAGAAAAGAACAAAATTGAGCTATTTATCTATTTCAAGACATTTTACAAAGATACAGTAACCAACACAGTATGGTTTTGATACAGGGATATACAAATTAATAGATAAGAACGGAGAGTCTAAAGAGAGCTCCTAAAATTTTGACAGTGATATCAGGGAGAATTTAGTGGGAAAAGAAAAGTATTTTCTAGAAATGGTGATTGAACAGTCTTGACTTCTACTTCACACTGTATGAAAATTAACTAGAGGTGGATCATACTTGTAAAGATGACAGCTAAAACCATGAAGCTTCTATAATGAAGCATAGGAGAGAACTTCATGGTCTTGGAGTTAACAAAGAGAGACCACAAAGCATGAACCATGAAAGAAAGAGTGATATAGTTAATCAAAATTTAAAATTTCCTTTCTTCAAAAGACCGCACTAAGAAAATGAACACGTAAGCCCAGCCTGGCTGGGTCATACATGTAAACATGACAGCTAAAACCATGAAGCTTGTATAATGAAGCATAGGAGAGAACTTCATGGTCTTGGAGTCAACAAAGAGAGACCACAAAGCATGAACCATGAAAGAAAGAGTGATATATTTAATCAAAATTTAAAATTTCCTTTCTTCAAAAGACCTCACTAAGAAAATGAACACGTAAGCCCAGCCTGGCAGAGAATAGTTACATTATGTGTGCCTGGCTCAACAATAATCAAAGGGTTACTGCAAGTATGGCAAAATACAAGACTTATTTAGGGCACATGAACTTTTCAGTGTTCTTATATTGTTTCACATAACATGTTTTAAACTGAAAATATTTCAAAATAAAATATTTTAAATACCATATTATATATTACAACGTAATTATATGAAAATACAATATGCTAAATATGACATAGTAAATATATATAATATTAAAATACATACTATCTTATACATGTGTTTAAATAGAAAGATCCTTTCTGCTGTCACTGAGATGCTGGCTTCATGGAATTTTTCCATCAGTCTCAATTGTCTCTATGATTCTGTTTCTGGAAATCTCCTTAGCAGCTTTATACTAAAACTTTTTTCTTATTAGATGTCTTCCCTAGTATAAGCAACTACTAACACCTAGTTGATTTTCCTCCAATTCTCATAAGTAATTTCTCTGGCTCCCCTTCCCTTAGCAATCTATGTTTTTAAAGACGTGTTCATTCTGTGTTTTGGCGGGGGCGGGGGAGGGGGTCTTTGCTGCTGCACACAGGCTGTCCCTAGTGGCGCTGAGCGGGGGCTGCGCTTTGCGGTGCTGCCCTCGCTTCTCATTTCAGTGGGGCTTCTCTCGTTGCGGAGCACAGGCTCTAGGTGCTTGGCCCTCAGTAGTTGTGGCTGTGGGCTCCACACCATGGGCTCAGTACTTGTGGCGCATGGCGGGCAGGTGTGATTTTCCTGGACCAGGGATCAAATGAGTGTCCCCTGCATTGCAAAGCAGATTCTTTACTAATGGACCACCAGGGAGACCCCAAATTATAGTTTTTAAACTGCGCTATTTGCATGCTCTCTTATTAGTTCATTCGTTTAACAAACGGATGTGGTTGGTTTTCATAAATTTGCTATGTGAACCGAGTCAGTCTTTACTTTCATACTGAATCTCAGTTTTTACATGTGAAAAATGAAGTGCTTGGGTCTTGTAATCTCTAAAGAATTCTTCCAGTTTTACAATTCTATAGCACAATAATTCAATCATTTCTTTCTATCTGGCATGCATTACTTTTATTCACATCCTGGGGGTACTTCTGTTCTGTACTCTGTCAACACTTGGAGCATCAAGAAATCAATAGTTTAACTTCTCTTAGTTCACTTTTATTTGCAGCAAAACAGGCTAAACTTCAATCACCATTTTGCATTGGCTCACTGAAAAAGGGTTTCACCTTCAAACATGTTTAAGAAACACTGCAAAGTGATAAGTATTGACTTGTAACTCCTCACCTAATTAGAGAGAGAAAATTAGATTAGCATGTTTCCTTTAAAAAAAAAAAAACCACCTAATTACTATTTTAGAATTGAGTTTTCATAGTAAATATTAAAAAAATAAGTTTGTCATCAGGGGAATTTAAAAATCAAAATAGGTGAGATTTCAACTAAATATTCCCTTTTTCTTTTGTGCAATCTAAGTTTGCTACCTTGTATTCCTGTGTACTACAGATTTTCTGCTTCTGTGTGGCACATTGAGCAAAATGAATGAGGCGGCTCACAGCCAAAAACAACCAACATAGGATAGGCAACCAGCCCAGGAGTTGAGGAAATCAATATCTAGGTTTCCCAGTAGCTCATACACAGCAAAATGTGAAAGTGATATAATATTGCCCATACAGAGTTATCAGTGAAACTGTAGAACTGCTTATATAGCTGTGTACAGTGTGGATACATAATTTCTGGTCTTGAAACACTGAAGAATGCCAAGTTATATGGTCTTATCCCTTATACTCATTCAGTGTTTTAACTCATTCTGGGTTGATGAGTACTGACTCAATGGTCTACATCATTTAAATGAGTGTATTTGGCAACTTTCAAGAAAAATAATTCATTTGGATCTTAGAACTTTTCCTGTTCAATCATTGTTAGTTATTATTGATGTAAATAATTTTAAAAGGTGTTTATGGAGCCACCTTGTCTCATGTGTCCTGAATAATGGCATTCTTACGTGGTAGGAAACTGTCACAGATTGAGTTCCACAGAAAACGTATTCAGAGTTGAAGTCTAGCATGCAGGACTCTTAAAAAGAAGTGAAATGGCATCCCACTTCAGTATACTTGCCTGGAAAATCCCATGGACAGAGGAGTCTGATGGACTACAATCCAAGAGGTTGCAAAGTTTCGGACATGACTGAGTGACTAAGTGCGTCCTTAAGATCAAATCTATGGAAGAGGAGAACATGTATAACTGAACAGGGAGATGAGTCCACTTGATGCTGACTCAAAGCTTTCCTCAGCTAATCCAACCTAGAATTCTGGACCTACCGTGGTACTCCAGCATCATCATGAGCTGGGCACAGATGGCCCAGCCTTTGTATTGATGCATCAAGCTGTCACTGGATGCGTGCCTTTGCATGGCCAGGCAGGTGTGACACTGGGCCAGGCAGCTTTATGCAGCTGAGATCGTTAACCATGGGGCTGGCAGCACTTCTAGCGGCTGGAATAAAAAAGTCCTTCATGAATGAGGGATCTGGGAAGCACATCACAGGGACTGCTATGAAACCAGGAAAGAGACTGATGAGGTTGAGTCAGCAGGGTTACTACAGGAGTCTCTCAGTTGATCTCTTGCCTTTGATATTTTCTCCCCACCATCTTCCAATCCCTTTGCCACAGGGAAGCTGGAACATTTCTCTTCAGATGTATATTTCTTGAAAACTTCATTGATTCCCCATAGCCTTGAGAAAAAATTCCAAACACTTGAATACCGTTCACAATGTCTTTCTTGGGCTATATCATTCTTAATTCTTTAGACTCTTTCATTGGTCCTCATGATTTCACTCCTAAATTCGGGACTTTATGAATTGCTCAACACTCCACAAGTAAATCATGAGCTCACTCACTTCTAAATCCTTACACGTGCTGTTTCTCTCACTGGAGCACTTCTCTTAGCCGTTGTCCTTGACTTACTCATATTAGTCAACAAAGCTTGGCATTGGTTCAGTTTCCGTGGCCCTTTCCCCTTCTTAAATTTCATTTTGTCCGAAAAGAGCTCTTCAGTTGTATAAGCCTTGCTCCTCTTTTTCGCTTGGATAACTTTTCTTTAAGTTATCATTATCTACTGTTAATTTGATTCACTCCAATTACCCAAACTCTCACAATGAGCAGTTGGAGAGAGGGCCAGAATTATATCTTATTCATTACAAAATATGCAACAGCTAGCACAGTTCTCGGCATATGGTATATGTTTAGTAGCTCTGTGATATATAAAGTTATATAAGTGGAAGCTATCTGCCTCTTATGTGACACAGGGCAGGATACACTGCAGAAAAAGACTTGCATGTTTTGGAAAATAAAGAAGTATGCGGTTACAAACCTTTAGGTTTCTTGGTATTGCTCTGTTGTTACTGGCCTCTTGTGGTCAGTCCTGGGTCTAGTAATTTAGAGTTTGGATTCAATCCGGAAATGGATTGTAACACCAGGTGTTTCCTTGCTTTCCATGATCCCAGTTCTCCTCTACCACCCATTTCATCTGGGAAAATTGCCCAGATGAAAGGCCTCAGTCTCGGACATCTGGACCCTGTTCTTTTCTTTCTCTAACACATACCTCTCTCTGACATATATATATTTGTGTGTGCGTGTGTGTGTCTGTGTATGTATGTATATATATATGAACACTGACCACAGATTGTAGCAAGAAATGTGTGCGAGCTTTATCCACATTTCCTTGGATCTTCACACCAAGCAATGAAGCTACTGTTTACTCTCAATGTTGCACACATAAGTAAACAAGGGGTCAAAGAACGTGCCAAGGTCACACCTAATAAGCAGTAAAGTCATTTTTGAATCTGGCTAGTTTTTCCATTACACTCACCCTGGAACGCTAAGAATGAATGTGAATGACCACAAGTCACCAGGAATGAATTCGCTCTGCTCATAAAGGGGCTGACAGAGTTCAAATCATCATGAGACATCGAAGAATTCAGATTTGAGCTTCTTTCCCTCTCCTGCCTTGGCATACTTGGTATGCCTTTGAGCAGGATGGTTACCTCTCAGCTGTAAAAAGGTACAACTGTAGCTACTATCTAGAATTTTTGTCAAGAATAAAACATATTGATATATTTCATGCCAAGCAGTTAGCACAGAGTATATAGCATGGCCTGGCATAGCTCTAATTTTCAACAAGTGGCATTTTCTTACTATGAAAACTATTATGAGACAATTTGTTTGTTCTCCAAATCCTCTAGAAATCTCTGTAAATAGTGAGACACTCAATTCTATATAACAAGAGCTAAAAACTCAGATGTGTTTATGAGAATCAGGTAGATAAAGTACATGATTAAAGCTGGCCATGTGTTTGATGAGGAGAGGTGGGACTTGTGGCAAACCATAGCATACCTACCTTCTCCAAACAGAGGATAACTATTCAGTACAATTTCAATGGGAATAAAGGCTCGATATTGCTGAATCTTTAATTTTGTCAAGCTAACATTGAAATCTGGATTTTTATAAGAATTGTTTACAGTTTAAAATGTTGTAAACTCATTCTATTTTATTTAAATACTATTTTTTAAACTCTTTAAGTGTGAGACACTTAAAACACTCCTGTGACCCAGATTCAGCCCTTGGTCCATCAATATGTTATCCTTTTTATGACAGCTCATATAAGCTAATGACTTCATCTTTCATTCAACAAATATTTTCTGTGTGTGAGACTGTGTTTAGAGTAGGGGATACAACAATTATCAAAAAAAAATGAAGTCCTTTTCCTTTTGAACCTTGCTTTATAGCATTTCTGCGTCTCACAGTGGCTTGTGTGTCAGTGGAAGGAGCGGCAAGAGCACTCACTGTTCAATTACTACTGCATTTTCATGAAGTCATAAAATGAGTCATCTGTAGAGCAGGACCTCATATTTCATAGTAAATTCTTCTCTTTTCTCATTTCTCCCTAATGCAAAATTCCTCCACAGTTGATATAGAAAGCACCTATCCCAACATTTAAAATTTCATAGTATGTATTTTTCTAAATCTGTGACTCCAAAGGAGAGTTTATCTTCTTCAATGCCTGAAGGTACAAATAAGAAAATGATTATGAATCATTTTTAGTTGATGTAAGAAATTTATATTACCACTTTTTTGTGTAGTGCCTAGAGAAATTGAATATATATTTTTTTCTTTTTTGATGAATGATCCAGAGGAAAGGAAGAGCAATAAAATCTGCTGTTGCAAACATAAAAATTATGAAAGAGTTTAATGGATTATATCATATATAGAAAATAACCAAATATTAAAAAATGTAGTTTACACCCACACAAATGAAGTTAAGAGGTTTTTGACAAAGAAGAGAAAGCAAATCAATTCAGAAAAGATAGTTGTTTCAATAGATAGTGTTGGAGGGAAAATTGGATGTCCACATGCAAAATATTGAACCTAGACAGATGCCTTGCATCTTTTGTAAAAATTAACTCAAAATAGATCATGTGTATAAATGTAAAACTTCCAGAAAAATACATAGAAAATCTAGGTTACATTGGGTTTGGTGACGAATTCTTAGGTCCAACACCAAAAGCATGATCCTTGAAGGAAACAAAACTGAAAAGTTGGACTATATTAGTACAAACTAATACATGGCTATCATGATAATAATAAGATAACAATAACTGCCAGATGGCTCAGTGGTAAAGAATCTACCTGCCAATGCAGGAAACTCATGTTCATTCCCTGGGTGGAGAAGATGCCCTGGAGAAGGGAACAGCTACCCACTTCAGTATTCTTGCCTGGAACATTCTGTGGACAGAGGAGCCTAGTGGGCTACAATCCATGGACTTGCAAAAAGCTGGACATGGCTGAGCACATATGCAATAATAATAAGAAGAATTGGACTGTATTAGGGCCACAATTACAAAGTACCACAAACCAAGAGTCTTAAAGTGACAGCAGTTTATTTTCTCAATGGACGTTAGAAGTCCAAAACTAAGGTGTTGGCTCAGGCATGCTGCATCTGAAGGGAGGCATTGTCTCCTCAGTCCTAGCTTCTGGTAGCTGCTGGCACCCTTTGGGATCTTAGCTTGTAGATTATTTACTCTGATCTCTGCCTCGCTCATATCAAGGTCTTCTTCATTGCGTATATGTTCAAACTGTGCTCTCTTTTTAAAGATCCAGTCATATTAAGAGAACAATACACACACACTTACAAGTTAACACACATGCATGTCCTTGCTTTGTCAGCTGAGAAAGGTTAGAAGCAGTGACACTTATCTTAACACTGACATTAGTTTATAATACCACACTTCACTTTAAAAGCTTGGGAGAAATAGTCACATCTAGGGTTCCGGCAAGAAGTACATAAGATGAGCCTGGAACATTTCATAGTGACAGAATTTAATGAATTACTCAAAAACGAAACAAAACACAGTGGTGGGTGTGTGTCAAAAGGACAGTGAGCCACAGGGAAGAGCTTCCCACTGTCAGAGCTGGAACAATTTTAGCCACAAAATAAAGGAGTGTTTGGTTATAATCAAGGATAGTATATAAATCTTTTTGAATCTATATTGATATAAATAAATAATTGAGTAATAATTGGGGTGAATAGACAGACTTTACATGCCTAATTCCTCACTCCTTAAAGTGCATGCTGCTTTTAGTAACTTTCCTCCAAAGACCACAGTATAAAAGAGGGGGAATGTAGCTTTACAGTGGAGAAATCTAATACTGCCTCAGCCACAGTTAACATGAGCAGGTATAAATTATGTTAATAGCTTATACTTTTGATACGATGTGATGAGAATGGTACTTTATCTCTATGGTCTTCCTTCTAAAACCTGTAACCCAAGCCTTATTATAAACCCAAACAAATCCCAGTTGAAGGACTTTCTCCAGAATCCCTGACTAATTACCCCTCACAATTGTCAAAATAATCAAAAAGAGGATGATCAAAAGGGAAGTTTGAAAAATTGTTATAGGCAAGAGGAACCTAATGAAACATAATGACTAAATGTAATATGCTGTCCTGGATGGGATTTTGGAACACACAAAAGACATTAAGTAAAATCTGAAGAAATCTGGGTTTCAGTTAACAGTATAGATTCATTGAGTGTGTGTGTGTGTGTGTGTGTGTGTGTGTATGTATATGTGTGTGCGCGCGCTCAGTCATGTCTGACTCTGTAACCCCATGGACTGTCGACCACCAGGCTCCTCAGTCCATAGAACTTTCTAGGCAAGAATACTTGAGTGGGTTGCCATTTCCTACTCCAGGGGGTTTTTGCAACCCAGGAGTCAAACCTGTGTCTCTCTTATCTCCTGCACTGGCAGGTGGCTTCTTTACCACTAGTACTACCTGGGAAGACTCTTAAATTTTAACAAAAGTACCATACTAATATAAGATGTTAATAATAGGAACAAATGGGTGCAGAGTATGTGGGAACTGTCTTTGCAATTTTATGTAATTCTAAATCTATTCTAAAATATGATGGGTACTGTGTGTGTGGTATTTGTCCCTTAGGATGGTATGGAATCATAATCATTTTTAAAAATAAGTGAAAGAAAGTGAAAGTGTAGTCGCTCAGTCGTGTCCGATTCTTTGCGACCCCGTGGACTGTAGCCCTCCAGGCTCCTCCATCCATGGGATTCTCTAGGCAAGAGTACTGGAGCTGTCTCTTATACACATCTAGATGTGTATAAGAGACAGTATATACACTGCTATGTATAAAATCATGGCAGAGGGCATGGCAACCCACTCCAGTATTCTTGCCTGGAGAATGCCATGGACAGAGGAGCCTGGAGGGCTACTGTCCATGGCATCACAAAGAGTCATACACAACCGAAGCTACTTAGCACAGCAGCATGTGTATAAAAAAGATAACTAATGAAAACCTACTGTATAGCTCAGGGAACTCTATACTCAATGCTCTGTGGTGACCTTAGTGGGAAGGAAATCTAAAATAGAGGGGATGTATATTTACTTATAGCTGATTCACTTTGCTACATAGTAGAAACCAACACAACATTGCAAAGCAACTACACTCCAATAAAAAAACTTTTTTTAAAAGGGCACTAACTCAACAGGCTTCCCTGGTGGCTCAGACAGTAAAGCGTCTCCCTGCAATGCAGGAGACCTGAGTTCAATTCTTGGGTCAGGAAGATCTCCTGGAGAAGGAAATGGCAACCCACTCCAGTACTCTTGACTGGAAANGGGCGGGGGCCGGGGTGGGGGCGGGGAGGAGCTACTCTCCAGTTGCGGTGTGAGGGCTTCTCATTGCAGCGTTTTCTCTTGTTGTGGAGTACAGGTTTTAGGGTGCATGGCCTTCAGTAGTTGCGACATGTCGGCTCAACAATTGTGGCTCCCAGGCTCTAAAGCACAGACTCAGCAGTTGTGGCACACAGGCTTAATTGTCCCGTGGCATGTGGGATCTCTCAGATCAGGGATCAAACCCCTGTCTCCTGCATTGGCAGGTGGATTCTTTACCACTGAGCCACCAGAGAGGGCCCTGGATTCATAATTCTTAAGCAACTATAATAGTCATAATGAAAGTGAAACTGTGATTAAAAAACTTCCAACAAATAGAAGTCTGGGGCCAGATAGCTTCACAGGCAAATTCTATCAAATTATTTAGAGAAGAGCTAACACCTCTCCTTCTCAAACTCTTCCAAAAACTTGCAGAGAGAGAAACACCCCCAAGCTCATTCTACAAGGTCACCATCACCCCGACACCAGAGCCAGGCAAAGAGTAGTGAGAACAAAGATGAGGACTGTGAGTAATCTCCAACTGTCTTGCACTACAGGGTAGATGTTAGTGTTACTGAAAATTGTACACCATATATTTTTCTTAGAATCTAGTGGCAAGATGGTAGTTTATCTCCTGGGAAGAAATAATATATCAAACAGTGAAGACCTATGTAATTCTTTGTTTCTCTTTGTGCCTTGACAATCAGGAAGCCCAGAGATGAATGTAAAATCCCTCAACTATAGCGATAATTTTAAGTCAAGTTCTAAGGACAAAGACTTCCTGTATTAAATCATATGATTTCCTCTTTTTAAAAACAGTAACTTTTTTTACTTATTACTACCATGATACATGTACATTATAGAAAATGTGGAAAATAACAGATTGCCCTCCTCATCAGGTATTTTCCTGCTACTTACTTGTCAGCACTGTGTATGTTTTAGTCATTTTCATTTCTTCTGAGCATATGTATATATATTTTTTTTCTTTGAAAATGAAATGATACCTTTCATACTCCGTCAAAAGTCTTTTAAAGAAAACTTAAAAATATGTTTAAGAGTTTTCAAAATATGTGGCCCAAATATACTTAGGGGAGACTCAAGTTTAAGTGTGTAGAAATGGGAGTCTCTGTTAGAAATCAAATTCCACTTTTCTTGTTTATTTTCAGTTACAAATCATTGCTCAGTGGTTAGGACAAGGTAATGGTTTACTGATGGAAAAAAAAGCCCTGATTGAGAGATAAGATGAGAGAGGGTTAGGCAGGTCAGCTGAATGAAATGACCTGAGTTTGAGTTTTATTCTGATTAAACATGACTTGGAAAATTACATGTCATCTCTGAATCTTAGTATTCTTACCTGTAAAATGGGGCCAATAATTACATATACCTCATTGAATTGTCATACTGATGTAATGAAATAACATATGTACAGGCATACCTCAGAGGTACTATGGGTTCAGTTCTAGGACATCACAATAAAGTATATCTCATAATAAAGCCAGTCACATATTTTTGGTTTCCTGGTACACATAAAAGTAGTGTTGACACTCTACTATAGTCTATTAAGCATGAAATAGCATTGTGTCTTAAAAAAAAATAGTAGCATGCAATAGCATTATGTCTAAAAAAACTGCACCTGCCTTAATTTAAAAATACTTTATTGCTAAAAATCCTAAACATCAACTGAGCTTTCAGTCATCATCTTTTTACTAGTGAAAGATTTGAAATACTTCAAAAATTACCAAAATATGATACACAGACAGGAAATGAGCAAACTGTTGTTGGAAAAATGGCGCCGAAAAACTTTCTTGATGCAAGGTTGCCATAAACCTTCAATCTGTATAAAACAAAAAACAAAAACCAAAAAAATGCTGTATCTGTGAAGCACAATAAAGCAAAGCACAGTAAAATTAGGTGTATCTGTAAAGTGCTAAGCACACTGCATATTGGCGCATAGTAAATCCAGAACAAAGGGCGGCTGCTATTGATGTGGCAGAAGGCTTTATATAAAGAGCACTTGTCCTACAGACACCCTGGCTTTGGACCCCAATTCCACCCTTTCCTAACATCATGATCCTTGGACACGTTTCTAATCTTTCTGTGCTTTAGTTTCCCACCTTAAGATAGTATTGATAACAGTATCTTCCTCACTGGGTTGTGGCGGGAATGAGTTGGCAAATATAAATCACTTAGAAAAGTGTCAGGCAAAGTTATTAATTGATGTATTAATTATGACTGTTCATGGGTACCTCTGTCAAAAGACCTCAAGTTAAAGAACTAATTGACTTTGCAGGGTTGAGAAGTTACATAAAATACATTTTAAAATCTGTGTCCTCAGAGCTTGAGACAACCTCAATCAATGAAAAAGATGAGATCCTTATGCCCTTGGACTTTGATTCTTGGATCCATTTTCATATATTTCCTGGCATATACTTAAAGAAAGAAAGTGAAGTCACTCAGTCGTGTCCGACTCTTTGCGACCCCAGGACTGTAGCCTACCAGGCTCCTCTGTCCATGGGATTTTCCAGGCAATAGTACTGGAGTGGATTGCCATTTCCTTCTCCAGGGGATCTTCCTGACCCAGGGATTGAACCCGGGCCTCCCACATTGTAGACAGACGCTTAACCGTCTGAGCCACCAGGGGAGGCTGGCGTATACTTAACATTGTCATAAATTANCTCTTTGCGACCCCAGGACTGTAGCCTACCAGGCTCCTCTGTCCATGGGATTTTCCAGGCAATAGTACTGGAGTGGATTGCCATTTCCTTCTCCAGGGGATCTTCCTGACCCAGGGATTGAACCCGGGCCTCCCACATTGTAGACAGACGCTTAACCGTCTGAGCCACCAGGGGAGGCTGGCGTATACTTAACATTGTCATAAATTATCTTTTTAGACCCTCTTGCCAGAGGTTGAGATTAAGATTACTAAGGTTACTATCATTTGAAGGATATTATGGTACTACTTCCTTCTTGGCTGTAACCTTGAACCTGACAAGATCTTCAGGTCAGAGGAGAAACCTGGGTGCTGGAGGTGATCTCTGACTCCTGCAATTCAAGCATCTAGAGAGGAATAAGTGCTGGGCTTTTTTTTTTTTTTTGGTCTTGGGACTCTAGATACATACTCTTATCATTTAAAATAATAAAATGTCTCTGTTTTACTAAATAATTAGATTGTGTTTGAAAACACTTCACTTAGAAAAGGTGATTTTTAAAAATGTTTGCTGGATCAGAGTAATGCATTTTATGTAAAATTTCTAGAATTTATCACTTGCCCGGTTTTGACCCAATGCCCAAGTCAACGTTGTTTCTACTCTTTGGGGAGATTCAGGGGAAACTGTGATGGAGAATGCTACAGGGGAGTGGTTCCGTTGTTGGTGCTACCTTTATAGTGCCTGAATCAGTGAGCATTTACCCCAGCCCCATCCTGGAACTCCCAACTCCCAAACTATAGTTGATTTCCACTTAGAACCATACAGAACAATTGCCACTGTGAGAGGATTTTTTATGTATGTTATACAACAGTGTTATATAACCAGGCAAGTTGTTCATTTTCATTCTTTACAGTGAGCATGCATGCATGCTCAGTCCCTTCAGTCATGACTGACTCTTTGCGATCCTATGGACTGCAACATGCTAGGCTCCTCTGTCCATTGGATTCTCCAGGAAAGAGTCCTGGCGTGGGTTGCCATGCCCTCCTCCAGGGGATCTTCCCGACCCAGGGACTGAACTCACCTCTCCTGCGTCTCCTGCACTGACTGTGGATTCTTTACCACTGAGCCACCGGGAAAGCCCCTACAGTGAGTATATGAGGCAATAGGTCTCTTAACGATTGGTCCACTGTAGTCAGTTTCCATGGCTATGGCATCTTCTAATTCAGCACACGCCTATGGTGAGAAAGATGGGAAATTCTATCTCTCTTCTGTCCTCTTGAGATGACACTGAGACAGGGAAGAATGTCAGAAGTGTACTCAGATAAGCACAGTTAGTAAGGTCGCAAGTTTTGATTATACATACCCAAATGTGAGTGTTGTTTCTCATCTTCATCAACTGCATGACCCATGGAAAGCATTCTAAACTCCAGTTTTTTTTTTTTTAAATTTTTATTTTTACTTTATTTTACTTTACAGCACTGTATTGGTTTTGGCACACATTGACATGAATCTACTCAGCAGAGGAGTTGTTGTGAGGATGAAATTGGATGATAGAAGTGAAGTATTTCACAGGTACACAGTAGGCTTTGATCAAAATTAGTTTTCTTTATTAATTTTGGATAAAAATTAGTTTATTAATAACAGACCCAGTAAATTAATTCTTTACATTTTGAAATAAATTCTTCCAAGGATTGATTTACAAAACCCTTCTGAGATTCTGAAAATTTTAGATTACCAGTTCCTATTCTTAGTGCAGAAAACACCTTGATGTAGAAAATATTAATAAAAATAACAGAACCTAAATAAACTACTTTCAAAAATAGTTGGTGGAGACCTGGGTCAGGGTTGGGAGTAGAACAAATAGCAAAAAGCTGAGAAAAAGAGCTGAGCTTCAGGATAAGTTCTATCATTGCTTCATCGCATTATTTGGGGGCAAGTTTGGATTTGTTTCCTAAACTGGTAAGATGGGGTTCCTCCTCTCACCCCCAGGGTTTCATTCAGTTTAGTTCAGTCACTCAGTCATGTCTGACTCTTTGTGACCCCATGAACCACAGCATAACAGGCCTTCCTGTCTATCACCAACTCCTGGAGTTTACCCAAATTCACGTCCATTGAGTCGGTGATGCCATCTAAGCATCTCATCCTCTGTCATCCCCTTCTCCTCCTGCCTTCAAGCTTTCCCAACATCAGGGTCTTTTGCAATGAGTCAGCTCTTCACATCAGGTGGCCAAAATATTGGAGTTTCAGCTTCAACAATAGTCCTTCCAATAAACACCTAGGACTGAGTTCCTTTAGGATGGACTAGGTGGATCTCCTTGCAGTCCAAGGGTGTTGTTCCATGTCCAGTTCTAACTGTTGCTTCCTTGTTTCATTAGACTTCACCAAATAGAGACCTCTTCTTTAAATAAAACAATAAGAAACAAATGAAACACTTTATTGAATTGGCCGTTATCTCTTGCCTCCTTATCCATGTTATTCAGTGTTTGTTGTCCAGTCATGATTGATGCATTTAAACATGCAGAACAGTTATGGCAAACATTCCTTCTCAACTTCCTATTTTTATATTAGCATGTTATTTCTTACCTTATAGTTCATGTCCTTAAATATCTGAAATCATTTAGCTGCCATTCATTACAGTACCTAGGTAGATTCTTAAAGCCAACAAAATAATGTTGCTGAACTCAACTTTGTATCCAAGAGTATGTGGTGGTAACTTTTTTAATGTTAACATATATTGAGTACATGTTATGTACTAGACAGTGTGCTAAGCATCTTTCCTGCATTAATCCTCAGAATGAACATGTGAGGAAGATACCATTATTATCCTCATTTTATAGATGAAAAATGTGCTTAGAAAGATTAATAACTTTCCAGATTCAAACACTTCAAAAAATGGTGAGCTACGTTTTAAATCAAGATGTCTTTGACTCAGGCACTCTTGTTTTAACTGCTTGGTTTCTGGAGCCTCAGGAAATTAGAAATAACAGGAAAAAAAAAAAAGTACTACCTTTCCCCTGAAAATATAAGAAAAACAAATTAAAACCAAAAGGAGATCTTTTATATTAAGAGCTTACTGAATACAGTTATCTTTTTTAGCTGATCATACATAATTAATTTCCTCTCAAATCAGTTTAACATCTAAATAATGCAGCACCAGCTAATGGGCTCTCAGCTGGCCAAACATTAAGAGATATATTGCCCCATATACTCATCATAAAGAATGAAGATGAACAACTTGCTTCGTTACATAACATTGTTGTACAACATAAATAAAAGATTCTCTTGTTTTGGCAATTGTTCTGTACTGTTCTAAGTTTTGCTAAATCAGACTTCCTCCTAATCTAACAGATGCCAGCACTTTAAAAGCAGTTCAAGAATTCTTATTTATATCTCATGTTCAGCTTTGAATAAAACAGGCCAGAAAATGCAGAAGGAGAGTGGGGGGGAAAGCATCTTAAAAATGGAATTTATTTCCAGCCTTCTAAACACAGATTTCCAATAAACATCCACTTAGAGAACCGTTTCATTAAGCTAACTGCAGCCGAAAACAAGTTCCCTAATGTTTCTTTGAGCATTTTGTTTTATAAAATGAGTCATTACTTTCTATGTTTTGGCTTGACAATCTTTTCTCCCAATTGTGTAATTTTTGCGTTTGTCACTCAAAGTGCTTGTGTTTCTGGAAAACTGTTTCAAGACATTTATGCTTTGGAATGAGACTCAATACAGTGACATGAGTTTGGAGAAGAAACCCACTAAGGTACATTGCTTTTTTCTTCAAGAAACTGGAGAGGGTCCTGACTTCCTCATTTTAATTGAAGTTTAACAGCCCCTTAGGTCCACTTCTCCAGTGGCAGCAAGGAACTGGTAACAAACAGAACAGATGACTGTGGCTATATGTGAATACCGGGGAAATGAAAACCAAGGCTTTCTTTCATCTGTGGTTTGGTAAATAATCCAGATATTTGAAAACCCGTTCTTAACCACTTCACCCACAAGTGATGAAGCTTTACTAACGTAGAGCTAGGGAATGTGAAGAAATTTAAAGCAAGATGTCAGAAAGAAAATTTTCAATATACAGACTTTGCGTAGGCAAATGACACTTAACAAAAACCCTCTCAAGAGCTAATTAATCTCAATAGAACTTGGTTTTGGTGCCTTTGATTAAATAGTCAAACTGTAAGAAAAGATTCTACTCAATTTTCTAAATGATGGTTGTATTTCATGCCTGGTAATAAGCATAGGAGATGCACAGTTAAGAAGGGCATGTTTGTCTTGTGGAAAAACTCTTCATGCAGTAGCTACATATTCATTCTGTTGCTGAAACTCAGCCTCTGTTTACTGGTGCTGAATTGAACCAAGGAGGCAGAGTTGTGGATGCAGTAGAAAAGAATAGCTTTATTGCTTTGTCAGGCAAAGGGGGCCATAGCAGGCTAATACCCTCAAAACTCTGTCCCCTCACCCCCTGCTGGAGCATAGTGGAGAGTCTTGAGTTCAAAGAGCAGACACGGTCAATTCATGGACATTCTTGGAATTGGCTGGTGGTGAGGTCGATGGGAGTCAGTATCATCAACCTTCTTCTTCCAAGTGGTCTGGGCTCTCTCTACTTGTGGGCTGCATACAATTAACTTCTTCCACCTGATGGGGGTTTCAGTATCTGTCGAACAGCTCAAAGGACACTGCTCAGACTATTACCTATAGTCCCTGAGAAAGAACTAAATGTCCTTGACTGTTTAATGGCTAAAGTAGTATCATTTTGTCTTTCTTGACTGTTTTTCTTTCTTTCTGCATTTTCTCACTTCTCTGATTAAATTTATTTTTTGACTAAAGTTTTTCTACAGGCAAAATGCAGGTGGAGGGCATGAATGGGAATCTACTCTGGGAAGGCCTCATAGGATCCTGCTCGGTTACAGTTCTACTTTTCAAAAGATCAGATACAATAATGATAATTAAAATAAGCAAACTCTAGAGCCATTTATTGAGCATTTACTATATAATGATAAGGGTGCTAAGATAATAAGAGTAGATTTAATCATGTCAGCTTTATGATGACCATAAAAATGGATATTATTAACAGTGACAACTAAAGTTATGAACTATTTACCACATACAAGGCAATATATTAAACACTTTACATGGTTGTTTCACTTGATCTTCACAAGTAGGTACTGTAATTATCCCCAGTTTACAGATGAGAAAACTAAAAGGTGGAGTGATTTACTCAAATCTCAAGGCTAGCTAAGATCCTAATTCACGTGGTCTAAAACTCCAAAGTTTATGCTTTTGAGTACTACTCCGTATTCTCTCCTGTGTTCTTACTGTTGGCAGATAAGTCAGCAGGCCTACAGAGGTTATATCTCTTTATCAAAATACCACAGTTGATAAATGGCAGAACTGGGAATCAAACACAGTTTTCTCTAGTTTGTTATCCAGGATGTCTAATGGATCAGGCATGGAATTAGTGAAAGACCACTATAAAAATGACATGCTGCAGAAGACTGAAGGTTGGCGAGCAACACAGCTATCTTTAGCTGCCTGACTTCTGTCCATATGAACTCTGAACTGTAAAGAACCCCGGAAATGTATGTTTCATCCCTCATACTCCATCTTTACTATCCCTATAATGACGTCCAAAGTTATGGGAGGTTACTTTTCTTTTATAATGGTAAAATACATCCCAGTACTTCTGAAATTCTTTTTGTGCATATGTGTCTTTCTTATATGTGTCTTTTCTAAAAACTAAATGTTGTGGTACGTTTGCTGTGAATCATCTTTGTGTATGGGTTTCAACTCTCTAATAGTATATTAGGGAATATACTAATGGTATATTAGGGAATATACCAATAGTTTATTCGTATACTAATATACTAATGTATGTTAGTATTAATGTTAAAAGAATGTTCCTTTTTTTGAGGATACCAGATATTATTTCATGCCTATATGACTCTTATACTTAATTTCTGCTATGTCTGATCCTCCTTACAAATCTGCAAGGTAAATATCATTATCCCTATTTTAGAGATGTGAAAACTTAGGTTTAGAGAGATTAGACAACTAGTCTAAGATGACACAGCCAATTAATAAAAAAGAATAGCTATTATTTATTGAGGATATGAAATAAAGTTCTAATCAAAGACCATATAGTCCGAAGTTGGAATCTTATTCCATGCTGTTGATGCTGCCTTTTCTCCTTGGAGTTAACAAGCTGTAATTATTAGGTTAGTGGTTGTCACTGAAGGAACACATAAGACTTTTTAATCATTAGTTCAAGCATGTGATCTCTGCTCTTTTTATATGAGAACACTGTGGAACATTTGATGGGACCCCACAGTGTTTCCTTTGAAAGTATTGTCATGCTATCTTATTTCTTGGTAGAAACAGCAAGATAAGCTACTAGGTTTGACCCAGGCAGGTAACATGCCTTATGTTAGTGTTACAGGATCAGTTATCAAAAGGATAGAAGTTCTAGTATGTACTATAGGTGACTAGAGTTTCAATTAACTTTGGACAGAAACAAACAGAATAATCAAGGAAGGCTAGGGGACATCTATTTCTGATTGCCCACTGTAACTTAAAAAAACCTCTCTCTTACTCTAAGAGATACACCTTCCAAGTTTAAAGACTGTATGCATTCTGGTAATGGGACTGACTTAATTTCTAGGTCCAGAAGGTAAACCACTTATTTGGTTCAAGTGAATATGACCATCACAATTCTGTGGCTAGGTTTCATTCAGGGTTGAATAGTTGGACATAGTTGGAGCCTACCAATCATTAAATTACTGAGAAAAAGGCATGCTTTTCCAGATAAAGCTTTTGGGCTACTGGGATGTAATCCTGATTTGCCAATTGCAACATCTGCCATTTCTTGCAGGGAACTTGAGATTTGAGCCAACAAAGAGGAACACAGAATAGAGAGATACAATGAGAATTCTGATTTCTTTTTTTTGGACATATGTGTCCCACTGTTCCTAAGGGTGAATACCCCATGGGTTTTTCCATTGTGTGAGCCAATACATTTTTGTCCCCTTCCCAGAAAGCCAATTTTAGTTGGGTTGATGTCTTTGCAACTGAATTATCCTGTGTAATCCAGCAAATAAGCTATATGTGTGTGTGTGTGTGTGTGTGTGTGCACGCACGTGCACATACATGTGTGTGAAAATGTTCCAATCTACTTTTTTTTTTAATGAATCAAGTTGCACCTCATTATTAAAAGGATCTGCAAGCCAGTTAGCATCTAGAAAAACACATCTCTCTTTTTCCTTTTCCCATCCAGACAGAAATAGTGGATTAAAATACAAAGTACACATATACACACATGCATGTATGTGTAAATAAACCATCATACAGAGCTTCGTGATGGTTCAGTTAATTCAAACCATACATCATCACTGTGTTTAAATCTACCACCAGGAGTGTATTTCTTTTTAACGACATGAGAAAAGAAATTATTTCCAGTTGCATTTTTACAAATTGCTCTCAATTGTGACATTTATCTTCCATTCCAATCAAGTGTAATTTACCAGAAAGACTGCATAATGTTTCTGTATTTAAAATAAGTGAGGTTTTCATAATACCCTCCCATCCTTCCTAAAAATTTTTTTGTAACATTCTCCCATTCCAAATTTCCCTATTGGGTAGGGATGGGTTCAGTTCAGTTGAGTTTCTCAGTTGTGTCCGACTCTGCAACCCCATGAATCAGGGATGGGATAGGCATGGTTTAAACAAGCTCATGCAGATATGAAGACTCCCTGAAATCTACATACTGCAAAAATAAGATGACCAGTTGGTAAAAGTTTCATTGGTTCAGTTCACAGTGACTCAATCAAAATAGCTTGAACGTTTGACACCCAGTTTGATTTAAAAAGTTATCTTGATAAAAATTGTGTGTTGGTGTAGGATGAGCCAATCAGTCTTGTGATTGAGATACAAGAGGGCAGTAACATGAGATTTGTTTCTTTGGTCTGATGGAACCTTGGGACTTTAATCCAGCAGTTACCAAACCACGGTCTGTGGATACGTGGAAATCCACAGTGAAGTTTTTGCCATGCTGTGACAAAATAGAAAACAATACTGGAGAGTGAGTTGTTGTTGTTGTTGTTTTTTAAGCTAAATATTTTCCATTTAAAAGGAACATTCTTTAATTCAAGATTATGTTCTTCCAATACTTTGGTTTGAAATATTTTTCTTCGATAAAATAGTGGTGGTATTAAACGAGAGTTTTGAAAAAAAATTAACTGGAAAAATTAAAAATTGGCATTCCCATGATTCTTGAATTTATATTGGTTTTTCAACCAAGTACTGTTCTTGGCATTAATGATAATGCTAAGCACTAGCATTTATGAGATGCTATCAAATGCTGAGCACTGTGCTTCATGGTTTGTGTATTTAGTTCTCACCTCAACACTACAGCAGAGATGTTATTATTATCTCCATGTTATAGATAGGGAAACTGAAGCATATGGGGCTTAAGGAACTTGTGTAACATCACAAAGCACAGCCATAAAGTGAACTTTGTGACCTTCTTCTTCAGAACTTCAGCATATCTGTCATTTAGAATGTGAACCTACTAGATCAAGGATAATGATATTCACATCTTTGGGGGCCAGCTTAGCAAGAAAAACCTGATAAAGAGAGTGAGTAGGTATCAAATGAAGATAGAGGAGTATACTGATAAATCTCCTGTTCTGGAAAGTTTTCAGATCTGACAGTGCATAGATTGATAGAAAGGGCTACAGAAACTGAGAAACCTTTATCATATGATTGGTTAAAAAAAAAATTTGTTGCCTGGTAGCTATCGTGGTTAATTTGAATAGCAGAGTCCCATGTACTTACTCTGTCACACTGCTGCAGTGTTTTTATCCCGGAAAAGATGGGAACAGGGCCATTTCTGCTTCCATTCTCCCTCATGGTTCAGAAAAATTACTTTTGGATGAATTTCCTACACTGTAGGAGATTTCTAGATCTCTTATTTTCCCTCCCACTCTAGGCTAAATATCTCAGAAAAGAAAGAGCCTAAAGCATCACAGAAGACATATTTTCCCCTACTTTTGATGAATAAGACAGTGCCACCCTAGGTATGACTAAAATAAGTAGAATATAGTCCAAAGGTAGCGGACTGAATCCAAGGCTGCCCTCGTGACTCTGCGTCCTAGTGGTCCCACCTTTGTGTGGGCCCCTTCCCATGAGTGAGGGTGGTGCTTATGACTTGTTTCTGGTCAACCGACTATGGCAAGGATGATGGGATGTAATTTCTGTGATTATGTTACATTGGACCGAAATGCTTGTCTGCTAGCACTTTCTTCCCCTTCTGGCTTTTAAGAAGCAAACTACCATGTTGTGAGTGGCTGGTGGAGAGGATCACGGGCTGAGGATGGCCTGAATGTGGCCTCTGGTCAGCAGCCAGCAGGGTATGGAGGCCCTCATCCCTACAGCCTGCAGAGAAAGAAATTTTTCTAATGAATAAATAGACTCGGACATAGATCCTTGCACATCAGTGGGATTCCATCCTGGACCAACACCTTGACTGCAGCTTTACAGAGGGCCCAGCTGTGCTTGGTCTCTTGAACCCCAGAAACTATAAGACAATAAATGAGCATTGTTTTAAGCTGCTAGCTGGTAGTAATGCTGCAATAGGTAATTAACACATCATGTTTGTGGCTTGAGAGGCTTAGATGATGCTGGTGAGATCCCCTGAGAAGGAAAATCCAAGGAGGGTCAGAGACTAAGGATGTGGAAAACAAGACTAGTTTGGAAATGCAGAGTTTGATGTGACCAAAGACATTCATGTGATTAATAGATAGATACATGGTTCTGAGGCTTATCAGAGAAGACTCCAAAGGAAATAGAGACTTCTATGAAGGCTGTAATGAAAAAGGAGTCATTAGTTCTTACAGGTTAGATTCTCAGAGGGAAATTCATGTACAAGAACTTTATTAGGAGTGTTCTGACATCAGCCCCGATGTGAAATGAGGGGAGCATGTGTGTGATGCACACTCAGTGTAGGTGTCTACTGACCCCATGGTGAGCTGCAGTGGCCCAGTGAGGAGAGCAGGCCTTTACCTCCCTCCATTGCTGATTGTTGGGGGTAGACCCTGAGAAGGCGGAACCTTAAGCAAAGTAGCACTCTTCAGCTGAAGGATATTCCTGGAGAGGGCTGAGAGCTAGCAGCACACCTGGCAGCCGGAGGAATAAACCATTCAGTAGTGCAGGGGATCTAGACAACCATGACAGTCTCCACTGGATTGTCAGTTGGGGATGGTATGGCTGTGAGTATCCTCAGGAAGTTGGAAGACTGGGAGGTGAAAAGGGACAAGCACAAAGATGAAAACTTGGCAAACCCCAAGGAGACCCAGAAAAGAAGAATGGGAAGATACTGTTGACTAGTTAAATGAATGGTGTTTGAGTTTTGTGTAAGGTGTGTGCTATTCCAAGGTTTGGGAGGTTGAATGACAAGGCATCAAGTTTAAGGTGCATCATCTGTTCACAAAACATATTTATATTAGATCTGATACAGCAGATTCTAAAAGACAGTTCTCTTTGTTTCCACACTGTTATTCATTTATATATATATATATATAGGGCTTTTTTTTTTGGCCCAGTGCTAAGTTGCTTCAGTCATGTCCAACTCTTTGCGACCCCGTGGACTATAGCCCACAAGGCTCCTCTGTCCAAGAGATTCTCTAGGCAAGAATACTGGAGTAGGTCGCCATGCCCTCTTCTAGGGGATCTCCCCAACCAAGGGATTGAAACCTCATCTCTTTACATCTCCTACATTGGCAGGAAGGTTCTTTACCACTAACGCCACCTGGGAAGCCTTATATATATTATATAACTTCCTAGGTGGCTTCCTTGGTGACTCAGTGGTGAAGAATCCACATGCCAGTGCAAGGGACCCTTGTCCGATCTCTGGGTTGGAAAGATCCCCTGGGGTAGGAAATGGAAACCCACTCCAGTATCCTTGCCTGGGAAATGCCATGGACAGAGGAACCAGGTTGGCTATAGTCCATGGGGTCTCAAAAGAGTAAGACCTGACTTAGTGTTAAGCAACAAAATTATATAATATATATACTACACATGACATATAATGTTGTAGGTATATAATGTGTTGCTGATTATATATATATCATATATATATATGATATATATATAATCTAATTTTTTAAAATGACAGTGAAATCTTTACTGTTCTCACCACTGAATAAAGTATACCTAAATCACTGCAGATGGTGACTGCAGCCATGAAATTAAAAGACGCTTACTCATTGGAAGAAAAGTTATGACCTACCTAGATAGCATATTCAAAAGCAGAGACATTACTTTGCTGACTAAGGTGCATCTAGTCAAGGCTATGGTTTTTCCAGTGGTCATGTATGGATGTGAGAGTTGGACCGTGAAGAAGGCTGAGAGCCAAAAAATTGATGCTTTTGAACTGTGGTGTTGGAGAAGACTCTTGAGAGTCCCTTGGACTGCAAGGAGATCCAACCAGTCCATTCTGAAGGAGATCAGCCCTGGGATTTCTTTGGAAGGAATGATGCTAAAGCTGAAACTCCAGTACTTTGGCCACCTCATGCGAAGAGTTGACTCATTGGAAAAGACTCTGATGCTGGGAGGGATTGGGGGCAGGAGGAGAAGGGGACGACAGAGGATGAGATGGCTGGATGGCATCACTGACTCAATGGACGTGAGTCTGAATGAACTCTGGGAGTTGGTGATGGACAGGGAGGCCTGGCGTGCTGCGATTCATGGGGTCGCGAAGAGTCAGACATGACTGAGCAACTGAACTGAACTGAACCCTTGGTAAGTGCCAGACACTAGGCTGCTGCTGGGACACAAGAGTGACCCTACAGTCTGGTGAGAGTCACATTCAGGAAAGAGGTAACATTGTGCCCTATGGCAAGCACCAGGGTTGGGGCAGCACAGAGAAGGTGCCCTCAGTCCAGTGTCATTCAGGGACTCATCCTACTCTGCTCACCATCCATGCAGGTGAATCAACCAGGCAAGGTGTGGCTTCTAAGTCAGGAGGACCTGGACTTCATTTTTCGCTACACATTTTACCATTGTGTAGACCCAAGTGAATTATCTAACCTCTATTAACCTCAATTCCTATACTGTAAAATGGAGAAATAACCATTATCCTGCAGAGTTGCTTTAAGGACTGTTTCTAATTCATTAATTCGACAGATATTTATTAAATACTCACAGCATGCCAACCTTGCATTATCTTTCCCATGAAAGTTTTATTGCATCTTCAAAACATGAAATATACCATACTGCCAAATATAAACATTTACTATTGCACAAAGAATTTCATGATCATGTCACAGTCATTAAACAATTAAATGAATCAATAATTCTTTGTAAACAGTGAACGTAAGAAATTGAGCTGTCATTTTTTAGGCGTTAGGAATTTGGTTACTTGCCATTATCTTACAGAAAGGGCAGGAAAATTAACATGAGGGATAGCATTTCACACAATAAATCTTGTTGGATCTTATGCTTTTAGAGTACCAATATTTGAATGATTCTCCCCTGAACTCCTTCTATCATTCAGAGACACTTGCTATCCATCACAGGTCTTCTCAAAGCAAAGACGAACGCTTTTCTATGTCTGTGAGTCTGTTTCTATTTTATATATAGATTCATTTGCATATTTTTTAGATTCCATGTGTAAGTGTTATCATATAATATTTGTATGTCTCTGTCTGACTTACTTCCTTTAGTATGATAATCTCTAGGTCCATCCAGGTTGCTACAAATGGCAATATTTAATTTTTAATGGTGGAGTAATATTCCATTGTATATATGTAGCACATCTTGGTTATCCATTCTTCTGGCAGTGGACATTTAGGTTGCTTCCATGTCTTCGCTATTGTAAATAGTGCTGCTATGAACATTGGGATGCATGTATCTTTTTGAATTACAGTTTTCATCTTTTCTGGATATATGTTAGGAGTGGGATTACTGGATCATATGGTAGCTCTATTTTTTTTTTTTTAAGGAACCTCTGTACCGTTTTCCATTATGACTGTACCTATTTACATTCCCACCAACAGTATAGGAGGGTTCAGTTACCAGAGGGGAAAGGAAAGAGGGGAGAGATAAATTAGGAGTATGGGATTAATAGATATAGACGATTATACATACAATAGATAAGCAATGAAGATTTACTGCATAACACAGGGAACTATATTCAATATCTTATAATACCCTATATATATCATATAATACCTTATAATAAGGGGAAATAATCCAAATATATATATATGAATCATTTTGCTGTATACCTGAAATTAACATAATATTATAAATCAAATATATTTAAATTAAAAAATATGAACACTCTGACTGTGTGGAATATTTACAAAGACCCCAAACTTGGCTGGAAAAGAAATTTTAAACTGCTAAGAGAGAGAGGCTGCTGCTGCTGCTGCTAAGTCACTTCAGTCGTGTCCGACTCTATGTGACCCCATAGATGGCAGCCCACCAGGCTCCCCCATCCCTGGGATTCTCCAGGCAAGAACACTGGAGTGGGTTGCCATTTCCTTCCCCAATGCATGAAAGTGAAAAGTGAAAGTGAAGTTGCTCAGTCGTGTCTGACTCTTCGTGACCACATGGACCGCAGCCTACCACGCTCCTCTGTCCATGGGATTTTCCAGGCAAGAGTACTGGAGTGGGGTGCCATCGCCTTCTCTGACAGAGACAGGCAACATAGGTGAAATATTCTAATGGAATGATATGTGTGAAAGGTATTTAATCTCCAAGACCACAGCAGTACTTTTAATCAAAGTACATTTGTCATCAGTGTGCATCCGTCAGTTTCTTTAAAGTTTGTTGAAAAGCAAATTGTATCATGAAAAGTAAAAGAGAAATGAATCAATAAATGCTTGCTGAATTGATCATTAAGAAACAGTTCTGCTTTTTATCTTTATCCTACCTTCAAGTGGCATCTTTGTGTTCAGTAGATTTTTATATTCTGTTGTTCTTCCTAATGACAAAAGTTGGCTGAATAATTACTATGTGCCAGGAACTGCTAGAAGTACTTTATGTGTATTTATTCATTTAACTTGACTTATGAGGTGTGTACTGTGATTAGTCAAAAGGTGTAGTTGAGGAACCTTGGACAGAGAGTTTAATTCACTGAAAGTCACAATGTTGGGACTTGATGGAGCCAAGATTTAACCTACCTAGTATCCTGGCCCAGGGCTATAGTTCTTTTTTCTTAAAATTAATGAATCAATTTATTTTTGGCTGCACTGAGTCTTCACTGCTGCAAGTGGGCTTTCTCCAGCTGGAGCGAGCACGGCTACCCTGTAGCTGGGGTGTGGGTTTCTCACTGCAGTGAATTCTCTTGTTGCGGAGCACGGGCTTCAGAAGTTGTGGCACAAGGGCTTTGCTGTCCCACGGCATACGGGATCTTCCAGAGCCAGGGGCTGAACCCATGTCCCTGCTGTGATGACATCTCTGACTCAATGGACAGGAGTTTGAGCAAACTCTGGGAGATGGTGAAGGACAGGAAGCCTGGCGTGCTCTGGTCCATGGGGTTTTCTGAGTCAGATGCAACTTAGCGACCGAGCAAAACCCCCTACATTGACAAGCAGATTCTTAACCACTGGACCCCCAGGGAAACCCCCAGGGCTCTAGTTCTTCACCATTACACTGCATAGCCTCTCAAAATTGTGAGACAGTGTCTCCTCGCTGACCTCTTAGCACACTAGTATAACATATGCCACCCTGCACACCTTTCATATCGCCATACAATCACACTTTCATTTTCCCCAAATGGTCTCTTGCCCACTTTCAGCTCCAGACTCATTGTACACTCCTCTCTGTTTTCCTGTTTTAGTCCTGCTGACTTCACTCAGCCCCTCTATCACATGGCAATCTCTTCAGCCTGCCCTCAGGAAACACACTGTTTCCTCTTTCTCCAATCAGTCGTACCCCCTTCTTTGTCTGGCTCATGCCCACATCCTCTTTCTTTGCATCGTGTTGCACAGGCATGATTAATGACTAAATTATTTATTTACCTATAATCCCATATTAGATGCCTGTCTTCTCCACTAGCCCCCAACATCCATGAGGACAGGGCCATATCTTCCTGTATCCTATTGACTTGAATAGCATCCTCCACAGAGTGAGAGATTGATTAGTATTTTGTGGCTTATTGCCTAAAATGTTCCCCCTAAATAGTGCAAATTCATGTGTTAAAATTCTATACCCCAGCACCTCAGAATTAACTCTATTTGAAAATAGAGTTAATGCCTTTAAACAGGTATGAAGGACAATAAGGTCATATGGATGTGATCCTATAGGATTGATGTCCTTGTGAGACAAGATTAAGACACACACAAGATTAAGATGGATGGGCAACTAATTGAGCATACAGCTAGAAGGCAGTCATCTCAAAGCTAAGGAGAGAGGCCTCTGAAAAACTAAATCTGTTGACATTTTGATCTCAGACTTCTAGCCTACAGAACTATGGGAAAATACATTTCTTTTGTTTACGTTAACCAGTCCATGGTATTTTGTTATGGCAACCCCAGCTACGAATACATTGGGTAATTGACTGACACTCTCTGTGTCAGGCTGGCCTTCTTCAACTCTGATTTCCACTGCTTTCCATGTGTCAAGCTAAGACTTTCTCTTTACTGCATTCTGTGTACCATACTCTGTCGTCTTTTTCTCTCTTCTTGACTCAAAGTAATTGATAGACCAGAATATATATGCAAATGCTCTTCATTGTCTTTACTATGTTATTTATTGCTTTGAGCAGCCTGATTAAATGCTGTAAGCTTCGAGCCAAGGTGCCCACTTTTTCATCTCTCAGTCTATGTCCATCTCCTTCCAATACTTGATGTGAAAGCTGTTCATGAGCAAATGAGAGAACTTCTCCGGGCTGTCGTGGGGTCTATAAATTCAAGTGAGCTCATTATTTTCTTTTCTGATGCACAATGTCACTCCAGAAAATTATCATTTAATCAGCAGTAATGACTCTCATATTTCTGCAGCACTGCTTGTTAATCTCTCTACCTAGTATAAAGAAAGAGTATTTAGCAATGCAAATAACATTTCAGTTTAGGAACAGAGTTGTGGAGAAGAATGTGATCTTACCTCAGTCTAATACTGTCATACCTATAGTCTTTGATATTCACAGAAGCAAACAATAATCCCACTTTTTCTGATGTGCCAAGGAAGATTTTTCCTGGAGGGTGGTCAAAATAGGAAATGATTCATTTGAATTTGCTAATCTTATAAAATAGTTATATGCGGTGTCCTTTGGTCTATTTCAAGTGTTATACATATATCAAAAGCCTCTGAATGCCCCCCTCCTTCCAACCTCATTGTGTGCCACCATCTCACTTACCATGCTCCATTGCTCTAGTCTTCTTCTAGTCTTTTCAACCTCAACGACTGAGTGACTGAACTGAGCTGAATATTTGGAAGGGCAAAACATAGGTCATTCTTTCTTTCTGATTATCAATCACACACATGTATCTGGAACGGCTTTAAGGTTAATTGAGGCCTCCTGTCTAGGACCTTTACTTTTGCTTTGTTTCCTGGAGTACCTTGACACCACATTCCCAATACCGCTATCCACAGGGTCTCTTTTTTTGCTCTAACTTTTGGTTCAGACTGCTGGTCATTTGGTTGCATCAGATTTTCTTCAGAATTTGGGGTAGGTGGTAGAGCAAGGAGGACCAGAGGATTGGGAGGGTTTCAGACTGGAAGAGGGATACAGAATAGAGTTTGCTTCCAGCCCAGTCTGGAAGGAACATCAAAAAGCAAGTCTGAAAAACAAAGGAATCTCTTTCTTAGTCATATTGCCACTTCTTAGAGTATTAGCCAGGATGGCTCAACAGTGTCTGACTGTAGCCTGCCAGGCTCTTCTATCCATGGGAGTCTCCATACAAGAACACTGGAGTGGGTAACCAGTCTCTTCTCTGGGGAATCTTCCTCACCCAGGGATTGAAGCTGGGTCTCCTGCATTGCAGGCAGATTCTTTACCACGTGGGCCACCAGGTATAGTGTAACTCTATAAAAAACAAGGCAAGTGACATTGCTAATGTTTCTGCAGTCCTCTTCCACCAGAATCATTTTCTAAAATACAGTTATGGGCCCAAACTTTAAAACACTTCAGTGGCTCTCCTCGAACATAATGTAGGGTTATGTCTACACATGGCAGCGTGGAAGAAACAAGCTCCCCTGGGATCTAGCTTCAGTCCATCTCCCTGGCATCGCCTACTGTCACTCCCTTTTTACTCATGCAGTTTGTGCCCATGCAACACTGGCATTCTCAGGACTTTCCAGAAGATTTTCACCCCAACCTAAGCGCTTTTCTGTCTTTCCTCCTCTCCATCTGGCCAACTCTCCTTCATATTTCAGAACCCTATTTTTCCTCTTTGAGGTCTTCACAGATCCTTATCTCATAAAGAGTAAGAAAGATTTGGACTTTCCTGGTGGTCCAATGGTTAAGACTCCTCGCTTCCAATCCAGGGGACATGGGTTCAAAACCTTGGAAACTAAGGTATTTGGGGAACTAAAATCCCCTATTCAGCAAGGCATGACCCCGCCCCCCCCCAAAAAAAGTAAGAAAAATGTATAGAAAAAATATATATATATACACACACATATACATATATTATAAAATTTTAACATTTTCTTAAAAAATGCATGCCTGCCTCCCTACCTATCTGAAAAATTCTAGAGTAGTTACAATTTCTTAGCTACTAGTTCAAACACATTATAAATAACTTTAATCCTCTTAACAACTCTTTTGACAGATGGGAAACTAAGGCCCCAAAACTTGAGTAACATATCCAAATTTCCACCTCTTCGCAGGGGCAAAATGGGAATTTAAACTGAAGAGATCTATTTTCAGACCCATGCTACTTACCACCACCCAATTTATCAGTGCAGTATTTTATCTTGTATAAACAACTATTAACTATTCACACATGCATCCTACCACTTTACAGTAATTTATTATTTGTTTGATTGTGTTCCTTAAATGACCTCAAGACCAAAGACAATTTCTGCTTAAATTTTTGTACCATTGGCACCGTCCTTACCAAAGAGAGATATTTGCTGAACTTACCTATGATGTAGTCTGTGCAGCTCTTAGAGGCTGGCCTTCTTGCCTGATCAAGTCCCCTTACTTTTGTCTTATCTTCTAGCTACAGATTGAAATGTTAATCTTCTCAATATAATCAGGTTTAATTATTGCAGTTTTGTTTCTGTGCCCAGAGGTGAAACTTGTGTGTTTTCAATAAGTCAAAGTAACAAATGAACATAGTACAATTACAAGGTAGGTCATTTGATGGTTCTAGAAAGAGAAAATGCCCCCATCTTATCATTCCATATTCCAAGACCTCCACAACAAATGGGTGGGGAATTCACAGGGAAAAGAGCCACCAGAGAAACTGAATGTGATCAGGGAAGTAATTCACAGGAAGTTTATTGGATATGCAGTTGACCCTATTGCTTGTACATTAAGAGTCTTTCACATTAATTAATAAGATGCATTCAGATATTCTCAAAATTGGTGAAATTTGATGATATTAAATTTGGTGAGTTATTTAAGAATTAGTGCCCCTAAGTCTTGGGGCTAGAATAGATGTTGGTGAATGAGAGAAATGGCTGGATTTCTGGTTTTGGCTGGTTGGACAGAGATGTCAGTAATCAAGAAAGAACATACCAGAGAAAGAACAAATCATACTCATTCCCTAAACCAGGAGGGAGCCGAACAAATGCAAGAAAATGGAATGGTTCTCTTGCTTTTAATATGCATCTCTTCATTTGAGATGAAGAAGGAAATGGCAACACAATCCAATGTTTTGGCCTGGAAAATTCCATAGAGAGAGGAGTCTGGTGGGCTATAGTGCAGGGGGGTCACAAAGAGTCAGACATGACTGAGTGAATGAGCATTTCATCTCGGAATTACAGAAATCCACTGGAACTAATTTAAACCTAAAATAGAACGGGGTCGCCTTTGGTAACCAAGTTTTAACCAAGGGTAGATGTAGATTTGGCCTTAGATACAATTTTTAAACTGATAGCCAAGATCATATTTACTCTTTATTTTTATTTAACTATAGTTGATTTACAATGTTGTGTGAGTTTCAGACTCTTTTCCATTATAGATTATTACAAGATATTGAATATAGTTCCATGTGCCAAGCAGTAAATCCTTGTTATTTTTCTGTGTATATATAGGGGTGTGTATCTGTTAATCCCATACTCCTAATATATCCCTCTCTCTTTGGTAATCAAAAGTTTCTTTTCTATGTCTGTGAGTCTGTTTAGGTTTTTTAAGTAAGTTGATCTGTATCATTCTTTTAGATTTCACATATAAGGGATATATAAAATTTGTCATTCTCTTTACTTACTTCACTTAGTGTGGTAATCTCTAAGTCTACCCATGTTGCTGCAAATGACATGATTTCATTCTTTTTTATGGCTAAGTAATATTCCCTTGTATATATGTAGCACATCTTTTTTATCCATTTACTTGTTGATGGACATTTGGGTTGTTTCCATATCTTGGTTATTGTGAACACTGCTGCTATGAACATTGATAACAATCAAGATTTTAGATATACTTTACATATAGTGACATGCAAGGATATTAGTTGTATAGCTCTGTGTAGTACACATGCCTATCAAGAAATGGAACATTACTATCATCCCAGAAATTTCTTTATGTCCCTATTTTTTAATAATTTATTTGGTTGGATGCAAAATTGTCCATCAGAAATTAATAATTGTAACATTTCAGATAAGCAAAACAGGACAAGTTTATTTTTAGTCGATCTGCCCTTCTTCTGGCTGAAGTGAGGGACATTAGAAACTGATAGCTTACAATGAAGGGTGCTGGATTTGTGATCTCTGAAAAAGAAGATTTAGCTTTGGGGCCAGGGACCAGACTTGATCACTCAAGAGATTTTGTGTAGCAGTCTTATTAAAGTAAGAAAAGGGACAGAGAAAGCTTCTGACATCGACATCAGAAGGGGGATGGAGAGTGCCCTGCTCACTAGTCTAAGCAAGGGAGTTATATACTTTTTAAATTGGTTATTACAACAAATGAAAAGAATGTCTCAAGGTTGTAAAGATCTTACTAGACCCCCTGCCACAATTTACATTTTAAGATAACAGGATTAGTCAGAAGGTTTGCAGGAAGGAGAAACTGTCCTCAGGCAGGATACATTGTTGTCATATAATCCTTAGTACAGAGTTTAAACTGAGTTGTTTGTTGTGTAATCATCTGTTCTGGGCTTAAAGAAAAAACGTTTTATGTGACTAAGACTAAGGAATGTAAAGGGGAAAAAAGACATGTGTCCTTTCCTCCTCCTTGAGAATTCCAGACCGTTATCTCCTCTTCCAGATCCCTCTCTCCTCCTCAGGGACCCTGGACTTCTTATCAACCTGCCTAGTAATTGATTCTCTCAAAAGTATAAATTAATGTCTAGAAAAAAGAGGGCTGGTTAAATTAAATATGTGGGTAAACATTACATTGGAGAAGGAAATGGCAACCCATTCCAGTGTTCTTGCCTGGAGAATCCCAGGGATAGGGAAGCCTGGTGGGCTGCCGTCTATGGGGTCACACAGAATCGGACATGACTGAAGCGACTTAGCAGCAGCTTAGCAGCAGGTAAACATTACATGGTCATATACAAAGCTACAATCCTGTGATCTTTGAGCTCTTTATTCATTTATTTCTTACAGTATTGAAAAGACAAATGCATATAGTAATAACTGCAAATATATGTAAATAAGAAAGTATAAATACATAATTAGGTACAATTAGAACACAGCTATTCACATTAGATTGTTATGAATTTAAGATGCTAATGGATAACCACTAAGGAAACAGCTAAAACTATCCAAGAAAAAGAGGAAAAAATAAAGTCTTACAAATACAAGTAAAAATAATAAAAGAAGGTATTGATGGAGTATCCCTCCCTTGACGATACCTGCCTCTGAAAAACACTTTATAAGAAAAGTATTTGTATCTACTATAATCACAGTAGCTAAAAACTCCTAGTCCAATGTCAGGAACCAAGTGTTTGTTTTGCTTATTCTAGAACTTCACATAAATCAGGTTCTATGGTAGGCACTCTTTTATGATTGACTTCTTTAACTCATCATGCTGTCTCTTATACACATCTAGATGTGTATAAGTCTGGTTAAATTAAATATGTGGGTAAACATTACATTGGAGAAGGAAATGGCAACCCATTCCAGTGTTCTTGCCTGGAGAATCCCAGGGATAGGGAAGCCTGGTGGGCTGCCGTCTATGGGGTCACACAGAATCGGACATGACTGAAGCGACTTAGCAGCAGCTTAGCAGCAGGTAAACATTACATGGTCATATACAAAGCTACAATCCTGTGATCTTTGAGCTCTTTATTCATTTATTTCTTACAGTATTGAAAAGACAAATGCATATAGTAATAACTGCAAATATATGTAAATAAGAAAGTATAAATACATAATTAGGTACAATTAGAACACAGCTATTCACATTAGATTGTTATGAATTTAAGATGCTAATGGATAACCACTAAGGAAACAGCTAAAACTATCCAAGAAAAAGAGGAAAAAATAAAGTCTTACAAATACAAGTAAAAATAATAAAAGAAGGTATTGATGGAGTATCCCTCCCTTGACGATACCTGCCTCTGAAAAACACTTTATAAGAAAAGTATTTGTATCTACTATAATCACAGTAGCTAAAAACTCCTAGTCCAATGTCAGGAACCAAGTGTTTGTTTTGCTTATTCTAGAACTTCACATAAATCAGGTTCTATGGTAGGCACTCTTTTATGATTGACTTCTTTAACTCATCATGTTTTTGAGATTTATCCATATTGTTGTGCTTATAAAAAATGTGGTTGGAAATGTGTTCTTTTTGATTCCTTAGTATTATTCCATTGTATGAATTTGATACAATTTACTTATTTTCTTATTGATGGACTTTCAATTGTTTCCAGTTTTAACAATTATAATTAAATCTGCTACTTTTGGGGGGCCATGTCCCATGGCTTACAGGCCTTGGAGAGGAAATAGTGAGTCCTAACCATTGGATTGCCAGGGAATTCCCCTAAAGCTGCTATTCTGTTTCTGTTTTGCCTATTTATTTTAAAAGAATCTATTTATTTTTAATTGGAAGATAATAACTTTACAACATTGTGTTAGTTTCTCCCATACTTCAATATGAATCAGCCTTAGGTATACATGTGTTCCCTCTCTCTTGAACATCCCTGCCATCTCCCACCCCATCCTACCCTTCTAGGTTGTCACAGAGCACCAGACTGAGCTCCCTATGTTGTGCAGCAACTTCTCCTTAGCCATCTCATTTACATATGGTAATGTATATGCCTCAGTGCTGCTCTCTCAACTTGTCCCTCCCTCTCCTGACCCACTGTGTCCATATGTCTGTTCACTATGTCTGAGTCTCTATTCCTGCCCTGTAAATAGGTTTAAAGGTGCTATTCTCATAAAATATTTGTAGGGGCTCATGTTGTTAGTCCTCTTGAATAAATACTTAGGAATTCAGTTGTTATGCACAATATAGATATATGTTTACTTTTTAAAGGGACTGCTGAAGAATTTTTAGAGGTCATATCATTTTACCAACTCCTACCAATAGTGCATGAAATTTGTGATTACTTGTTCACAATTAGCAATACCAGTCTTATAAATTTAAGGTAGGCCAGGCTAAGCCATGATGCTTGGTCAACTAAGTGTATTAAACTCATTTTCAGCTTGTAGTGTTTTCAACTTACCAAGGGTATATTGGTAAATAACCCCATTGTAAGTCAAGGAAGATCTGGACATTTCCACTTTGATTATTGTAATCCAAAAGTGTAAATAGTTTCTATGAAAAAAAACGCAAAATATGATATAATATTTCCTTTCCAAAATGCATTGTATAGAGGCAGCACATTGGAAAAATTCTAAATCTATAAAGAAAATACAGGTTTCGGATTTTCCACTGAATATTTTATAGCATGACTGTATGCATATTGTAATTGGCCACGCACTGAAGAGAGAAAGAACAGTAGAGAAACACTGTGGAGATGCTGTTGAGAAAGAAAGGCATTCCCAGCTCTAATCACCTTACTGTTCACTGAGGCCATGCCTAAGGATTTTAAATTATATTTTCTTTCTGGAAAGAATTAAAAGATTCCTTTAGGCATTCCAAAACGGTGAACTGAGCTTAATAGTAGAAAGTAAACCCAAGAACCTGCCTTCTCTTCTGGCTGAAATACAGTATTTTTCCTTTAAAATAATGTTGAAGGAAGGTGAACTTTTAAACCTGCAGATTTGCAGCTTAACACTCACTGTAATTTATTTCTCTTGGCAACAGTTGGAATGTCCCTAGATTTATGTATAGAAAAAAATATAATTCCTCTATCTGAAATGGAAAAAACTCTAGAAAGAAAAAAAAAATTGAGGATTTTGACCTTCACCATTAAAAGAGGAAAATAGACTTTAGGAAATTAACATTCCAGTTCTCTTGAGTATTTTGAAAGGTAGTTAGAGAATATTTATGTATTCACAATATTTAAAATTACTGAATTAAAAGAATTTTATCAACTAATAGTAATGGATGGATGGATAGGTTTAGAATTTAAGGAAGTGTGAGAAAGATGAGAGCAAAGTACGTATTGACTAACAGGAACTTGTGAGTTGGGAAGCAGGGGGCTATTAATTTTAATCAGCTTCATCTCTTTTAGGCTTGGTGCAAAAGCCAAAACAGAATTCCAAATTTCTCTCTTCTTCAGCAAATCTCTCTAATATGTGTCTTTGTTATTTGTTTAAATGAGGTTCAGATTCTATTTTATAAGAAATGTGGGAGTGCTTATTAATATGTAGGAAATATGCTGATAGTAATAGGGGTAAAAGACTCCTGAATTTGGACAAACATCAGCATAATGTTTACTGTGTTTCTAGAATGGAAACATGTGAAGGCCTAAAACGATCAGCTGGCACTGAAAGTTTGCTCTGTGGTCTCTGAGACTTTTCCTTCTTAAATTTAGTTGTTGGCATCTGATTATTGCTCCACTGGTTTCAGCTCCCTCGGGTTTTAGATGAGGAGAGAATGACAAAGAGCTGGTCAACTTCTTGGATTACACACACACACACACACACACAGAACAGCTAAATATAAACTTCAGTTCAGTTCAGTCGCTCAGTCATGTCCGACTCTTTGTGACCCCATGAATCGCAGCACGCCAGGCCTCCCTGTCTATCACCAACTCCCGGAGTTCACTCAGATTCACATCCTTCGAGTCAGTGATGTCATCCAGCCATCTCATCCTCTGTCGTCCCCTTCTCCTCCTGCCCCCAATCCCTCCCAGCATCAGAGTCTTTTCCAATGAGTCAACTCT